>PVIU01015390.1:0-48517 GCA_004026605.1 Ondatra zibethicus | reverse complement strand
CAACGCTGTGAACCAGGTGGTCCTGTGGGACAAGATCCTTCTGCGAGGAGAGAACCCCAAGCTGGATCTGAAAGATGTCAAAAGCAAGTATTTTTTCTTTGACGACGGGCACGGTCTCAAGGGAAACAGGAATGTCACTTTGACTCTGTCCTGGCAAGTTATACCGATTGCTGGCATTCTGCCTCTTGTGACTGGATCCAGACGCGTGTCTGTCCCATTTCCAGATTCGTATGAAATAGCTACGACTTTTTGAAGAACTCTCTCTGCGTATGTGTTAAGGCATAGTAGTTAAAAAACTGTCAAGAATCTGAAGAAACTCATGCTATAATAACCAGTTACTTTATGTGTGGCATTCGTGCATGTTCACATTGAATGTGATTTAGAGGCAGACTTTTGCTCGTCTCTTGTTAAAGCATGCTTGATTCCTTAAAAACAGTTAATGTGATTATTTGGTAGATGCTGAAAGTGGTGGAAATAAGGTGACTCACAACTTTTTCTGAAGAGTGAATACATCTGTAATCTGTAAATCATTGTAACACCTTTAATGGCTGTATGTCTAAGAAATGTGGGTTTTTCCAGGTTTTCCCTACAAAAGTTTTCATGTTTTGCATCGTTTTAAAAATATTTTTTACATGGTCATTGAGAGTTGAAGTGTTTGCATGACTTCCCCACTGAGTGAAGCTTGTTTCAGTGTGTATACTAGGTGCTAATTATGTACAATTATCAGAAACTCTCCACTTTAATAATGTTTGGAGTAATAATACTCCTAGAATAATTTTCCATTTGCTAACTCTCTTATATGCTATCCTATCTATTGCCAATAATCTAGTGATGCATATAATACAAATATAGGCTCTTTGAAGATGAAGAATGTGAAATACTGAAGCTTGGGGAATCCAAGCTTAACTAGCTAGCAAAGGATGGAGTCAGACTTTGATCGTGGATATTCTGATTCCCTAAGTTTATTCCATCTCTTATGCCTGAGATGACATCGTAGTATAATTTCATTTGTAATGTACATTGTGTTTGAATAACCCTGAAACCTTTTGTCTTGATGTTTCTGATATTACATAAAAGTAGCTTGAGCACAAATTGTAAAAAAAAAAGCTATAGAAATAATATTTCCTTTCACTCTCTGTGTATTTGTTTTCTTTATAATAGAAGTATAAAAACCCAAATAAATCTAAAATAAGTTGGATATTATACATGTAAAAAGCACATGATTAATATGTGATTTTATTTTTTCTGCTGTGGGAAAATCAATAATCTCCAAGATAGCATTTACAGGGTAGCGTTAAGGGAAAGGAGCAAGAGACCTGGTCAGTCATCCTCATCAATTTAGACCATGAAACCCCATATGGACAATGGACCAATTCTTAAGGGAAAGAGAGGTTTAAGAAGGGTTATACAGCACAGATGATATGGAAGTAGAAGGCAGAATATCATAGTTTAAGCAAAGAGAAGCACTGTATTTTCACCATCAGTGGTGACACATTATTACTATTTCCAGAATAGTGCACACCAATGCAACCACTAAGGAAACCAGTGTGGAGTTGTCTCAAAACACGAAAATTTAACTGCTCTCTGACCCAGGTATACAATTCCTGGGAATATACCCAAAGGACTTTATATCCTGCCACAGGGACACTTGCACATCCACATTTATTACTGCTCATTTCACAATTAGCAGGAAATGGAATCAGCCTAGATACCCATCAAGAGATATGAAAATATGGTACATATATGCAATCTAACTTATTCAGCCATAAAAAGGTGAGATTTTCCCGGAAATAGGCATATATGCCCAAAGGAGACCTTAGCTTCTAGGTTTTACCTGTGTATTTTGGGGAGAAAGAGTGTATGTGGTTGCCAAGTGACCAGAAAGGGTCCTATGAAAGGAGTCAACAGAGGCTTTACTTTAAAGGAGGGGTTGGACACAGAAACAGAAGATATGTGATGTGAAACAGAAGAGGAATGCTGAAGATGGAAGAAACAGGTAGCAGGGCAGGGCAATTGGGGAGATGAAAGAATGGGGGAGGTAGTCAACCAAAACTAAGTGTGTATAACAATGGCATAAGGAAATGTTATTACAGTTACCTCATATGAATACATCACTATTTAATTGTAAAACCCCGACCAGTCCTATAAAATCTTGATGGTCCTGTAGCTTCTGTGTCACTACACGACCATATGCAAGTCGGGAACTAAACCTGGAGACTTAAAATCAAACACATACACAGACAGACAGAGAGACACGGACATGGGTCATCCTTGATACAAGAATGCCAAATGCCCCCATTATTGTACTCAGGGACAGCTTATATAGGGATCCTTAGCCACACCCAGCTCTTGGGATCTTTCAGCTGCAGGCCCATCAGCATGTCATCAAGGTCTAGTGTTCAGAGCAGCTGCAGGTGAGGTCTCGTGCTCAGAGAAGCTGCAAGTAGAGAAAGTCAAGGGGCCAGGGATCTGTAGCTCCCAACATTTAATTACATGTATTCCAACAAATGTGTATGTAGCTGTATAGTTCATGAAGAAGTATGAGGAATTGAAATTTTCTAACTAGTGTAAAAATCAAAGGTGTAGCATCATGCATATTAAACTGGCTTTGGCTTCTGGTTTGTTCATTAAACATTTCAGGGTCTTCATTTGTTTATTGATAAAAAGACAAAATTGGCAAGTTCACATAAATGGTGGTCCTTTCACATGACATATTTGTGCCTTTTGTTTAGCTTATTCACAGAAGTTTGAACAGAAAAGCACCTTAGTAGTGTGCAAATAGGAAGACAAGCAAGAACAACACATAATTCATATAAATTTGAGTTTATTTATAGTCTGTATACCAACAAGAACATGTAACTCCCATATACTGGTACTAGACATAGAAATGTTAAAATCTGCAGTTACCTAATCTTATATGTTGGGCGTTTCCCTTGAGGAAAGCATGCACATGAAGCCTGCAGTCTTATCCAGACCCTGATATCAGTTTCATGTGTACCACTGCAATGTTGTTAGTATGGTAGAGATGAATGCTGAAAGTTACTGTAATTATACTTTTGACAGATTCATGTCTTTAGAGTTTGGCGAGGAAGAGAAATAGAAAGGTCCAACTATTACAATATAGACAAAGACAACAGGAAGATCCCTGGGGCTTTCTGTGTAGTTTCTCTGGCCCAGTCTATAAGCTACAGGATCACTGAGCCATGCTTGGTGGAAAACAATAAAGGAAGACACAGAGCATCAACCTGTGGCTTCCACCTGCTAATCCAGCCCCACACATGTGAACATATGTGCATGAGTAAAGAACACACAAAGATTAAAATTAGTTGTTTTAAGTTTTGACACATATTTTGATATTGCTTTCTTCACATATATGTATTTATATGAACATACTGAATATATATTTGAGAAATTTTATAATTACAGTAAGTATTTTAATGTAAACAAAAATAATTGGTTGATAAAAGGGTTGATTTGTATGAGGCCTTGTGGGCTTTCCTCAACCCAGTTTGGCATGTCTGTTGGTGTCATCCTTGTTCATTCATATTTGGAAAGTCATGTTGCTGAGACTTTATGGGTATAGCTTCTGATATTACTGGGAGACACAATCTCACAGTAAATTTTTTAATTCTCTGGCTCTTACAATCTTTCCAAACCCTTTTCAGTAAAGTTCCCTGAGCTTTAGGTGTGGGACTGTTCTGTAGATATAGTCATTGGAGAAGGAAGGAGGTGGGGAAATAATAAGGATGTCTGAGAATTCCAGAAGAACTCATACTATTAACCATTTACCTAAAAAACTATAATATATATAATTCATTGTATTTATATACATTTTTTTCTTATCTGGGCTGATAATGCTTCCTCCAAGAGCTGAAGACGACCTAACAAAAACCCCAATATGAGACATGAGAAGCCCTCTTTTGAGGGCTTAAATCTTAATGCCCTGAAAAGTAAGTCTAGCATGTTTATAAGGGAATTATCACATAGGAAAAAATTTTCCTAAACATGGCCCCATGAATGTCTATTCTTCTCTGAATGCACCTGATCATTTCTAAAAGTGGCCATAACATCAACTGAGTTGGTTCTGATATGAAAGTCTCTTGAACTACATTACAAAACCCACCGTGGAAATTTTCTTCTTATGCTGAGGGATTTGTTGACTAAATAAAGTGGAATTTATTGCCAACAGTGCCTCTGATAACCACAATGATTTTACAAGATACATTGATTCTTTTAACATTTGTTTATTTATGTACTCTTGTCCTTGATTTGTAACTACTTTAACTGAAATGTCATAATCTTGAAAGCTCATTTTTCTCGCTTTAGGGTGATGTGGGAGTCCCCTCTTTGTGCTGTGATTAGCATTAGTGAATAAAGAAACTGCCTTGGCCTGTTGATAGGGCAGAACTTAGGTAGGCGGGGAAGATGGAACTGAATGCTGGGAGAAAGAAGGCAGAGTCAGGGAGACATCATGGAGCTGGAGATAGATGTGCAGAAACTCTGCTGGTATGTCATGACCTCATGGTGATGCACAGATTAATGGAGATGGGTTAAATTAAGATGTAAGAGTTAGCCAAAAAGAAGTTAGAGCTAGTGGGCCAAACAATGCTTTAATTAATACAGTTTCTGTGTGATTATTTTGGTTCTGGGTAGCCGGGACAAACAGGTGGGCCCTCTTCCAACATTAGAGTCCTCTCGAAATATTAAGGTCACAAATTTTAGATAATAGATTGATAGACAGATGACAGGGTATATATACATCTTTTAATGAGACAAATAAATCACTTTATTTGCTTGTTTTTTTTAAAGACAAATCTTTCTATGTATTCCTGGCTGTCTTGGTACTGTCCTTTGTAGACCATGCTTGCCTTGAACTCACAGAAATATGCCTGCATCTACCTCTCAAATGCTGAGATTACTGGCATGCACCACCATGGCCAGAAAAGACAAATCACTTTGACTTTTACTATTTATTTTATGTTATGTATATGTGTGTGTCCTTGTCTTAGTTAAGGTTTCTATTCTGTGATAAAACAACAGCATGACCAAAAGCAACCTGGGAAGGAAATAGTTTGTTATAGCTTACAGTTTGACATCACATTCCATCACTGAGGAAAGTCAAGGCAGGAACCTCAAGGCAGGAGCTGATGCAAAGATCATGGCAGAGTGCTGCTTACTGACTTGCTCACTGGTCTACCTGGTTAGAGAATTTTCTCAGTTGAGGCTCCCTCTTCTTAAATGACTCTAGCTTGTGTCAAGTCAACAGAAAACTAGCCAGCACAGTACCTAAGCATACTGTGCACCACATGTATACATTAGCCCACAAAGCTGTAACTGGAGTTATCATCAGCTGTGAGCTGACATGTGGGTGTTGGGAACTGAAATCAAGTCTTCTAGAAGAGTAGTAAGTATTCATAATTGCTAAGCCATTGTTCTAGCCCTTACACATGCATCTTTTAATTCTACTTTGCTTTTAATTGAGTGAGTAAGTTCAGGATGAAGTCTATTTATTGGAATCCAAAAATTAATTTTAAATCTTTCCCTAAATTTACCCTAATATCCACTAAAATTCCAAAGCAATTTAGAGTCTTAACCAATAAATAAATAAAGGAATAAGTTAAAGATTTGTGAATTCATGTTTTATTCATCTTTAGTACTTCAGTCTTTCCAAATAAGGGGCCTAATGGATGAGCTTGGAAATATGACCAAGATTCATGGGCATTTAATGCATTTTAATGCATAATATATTGTAGCTCCACTCATCAATATCTCATTACCAAATGTTTCTGCTGATACAAAATAGCTAACTGTTATAGGCCTTTGGTCATCAGTCTTTAGCATTCTAGTTTACAAAGATATTCATGAGATACTCCATCAAGTATTCCAGGGAAAATACTTTTTGTTGGTGGGTTCTGAGTGGGGGAGGGGAGAGGCAGGGAGGGGAGCAGAGAAAAATGTAGAGCTCAATAAAAATAATTTAAAAAACGAAAAAGAGGCAGAAGAATGGTAAAATGAGCTAATAGGGAACTTTACTTGACCCCAGTTTTGACCCTTTGTTCTTAACTGGGTTTGTCATATTGTGGGACAAATGAGTAAATATTTATATAGCAGATATTTTGGTATAGTCCATGATTTTGACATATTATATGGCAAAATGAAGGTGTTTATCTTTTTATAGAACTCTCATCAAAATTTGAGTCCATGTTGAATTTCTTCTAAGATGATACCATTTAAAATGGTATTATTAAGACTGAAAATAACACTTAAACTGAACATCCAGCAAATGTCCTGGAATATTTTGTGCTAATGAACTCTATGAAATAACTCTCCTACAATGGCTTATTTAACAAAAAGCACAATTCACCTTAACTGGGAAAAAACAAAATTGCTATCTGAAATGATGTAAGTAAAAATGAAGGCTGGAAGTGTATAAATACAGTGTTATCAAACTACTCCCAAAGCACCAAAGTATCAATCTTTGCTGAATTGTTAAAGCTCCCATTGCTAAAAGTTCTGTACTCCTCAACTCATGAGGCAGACAAAATGAACCAATTATGACAAAAAGTATTGATGTGGTGAATGTTTCAAATTGCTCTATAATTTATAACTGGTGATTATGTTGATGGTGGTCCATTTGAATATTTACATATAGACTTCAGTTTTCATCATCAGTGAAGGACCAGTATTTCTAACAAGTGTTTGTGAGTTTTGTTTAAAACATTTTTACCCTCCCCCATTATCCCCATGTTCCCGATTTACGCAGGAGATCTTCTCTTTTACTACTTCTCATGTATATTAGATCCATGTATGTCACTCTTAGGGTCCTCATTGTTCTCTAGATTCCCTAGGATTGTGTATTGTAGGCTGGTTTTTCTTTGCTTTATGTCTAAAAGCCACTTATGTGTGAGTACATATTATGTTTGTCTTTCTGGGTCTGGGTTACCTTACTCAATATGTTTCTAGATCCATCCATTTGCCTGCAAATTTCAAGATGTCATTATTTTCCTCTGCTGTGTAGTACTCCCTTGTGTAAATGTACCACATTTTCCTTATCCATTCTTTGGTCGAGGGGCATTTAGGTTGTTTCCAGGTTCTGATATGACAAAAGAAAATCCTGCTATGAACATAGTTGAGCACATGTCCTTGTGGCACGATTGAGCATCCTTTGGATGTATACCCAAAAGTGGTATTGCTGGGTCTTGAGGAACGTTGTTTCCTAATTTTCTGAGGAACCAACACACTGACATCCAAAGGGGCTATACCAACTTGCATTCTCACCAGCAATGCAGAAGTGTTCCCGTTTCCCCACAACCTCTCCAGCATAAGTTGTCATCAGTGTTTTTGATCTTGGCCATTCTTACAGGTGTAAGATGGAATCTCAGACTTGTTTTGATTTGCATTTCTCTGATGGCTAAGAGTTTGAGAGTTTTACACCTGAAAGATGTATTCTCACATGGGAAAGATGATTCCAACAGGTTATTAGAACACATATTTCTCTTTGTTTATTTGTTTTTCAAGACAGGGTTTCCCCGTGTAGCTGGCTGTCCTGGAACTTGCTCTGTTGACCAGGCTGATCCCAAACTCACAGAGATCCGCCTGCCTCTACCTCCCAATTGCTGGGATTAAAGGCATGTGCCACCACTGCCTGGCTGAAAGCATTTTTCTTTTGCAAAAATACTTTATTTTTTGAAAAAAAAAAGAAAAATATTTAACAAATGGTGCTGATATAACTATAAATCAACATGTAGAAGCATGAAAATAGATACATATCTATTACCATGCACAAAACTCAAGTCCAAATGGATCAAAGACCTCAACATAAAGCCAGCCACATTGAACCTCATAGTTCAATGAAAGTGGGAAGTACACTTGAACACATTGACACAGGAGACCATTTCCTAAATATAACCCCAGCAGCACAGACACTGAGAGAAACAATTAATAAATGGGACCTTCTGAAACTAGAAAGCTTCTGTAAAACAAAGGACATTGTCAACAAAACAAAACGACAGCCTACAGAATGGGAAAAGTGTTGTGACCTAGCTGCCCTCACTCCCCCTGACCAACAGAGGAACTTCCTTGTGGTCTGTAATTGACAAGGATGTTTGTGTTCTTTCTGGCCGGTAGTTTTCCACAGAAAAAGTAGAGGTATAAAAGGCTTTTAGCTGAGTGCAAAATAAAGGTTGCTGTTCTTCCACCTGAAAAGAAGCCTCCATGTTTCAATCCCGGCACCCCCTGCCAGTCTTGGCATCCAGGTCATGCTGGGCACGGCAGAAAAGATCTTCACCAACTCCACATCAGAAAGAGGTCTGATCTCCAAAATAAACAAAGAACTCAAGAAATTGTTCATCAAAAGAACAAATAACCCAATTAAAAAATTGAGTACAAACCTAAACAGAGAACTCTCAACAGAGGAATTTTAAATGGCTGAAAGACACTTAAGAAAATGCTCAACATCCTTAGTCATAAGAGAAATGCAAATCAAAACAACTTTGAGATTACACCTTACACCTGTAAGAATGGCCAAGATTCGGGAATGGAGAGATGGCTCAGCGGTTAAGAGCTCTGACTGCTCTTCCAGAGCACCAGGGTTAGATTCCCAGCACCCAAATGGCAGCTCACAGCTGTCTGTGACTCCAGTTCCATGGGATCCAACACCCTCACACAGACATATATGAAGGCAAAACACCAATGCATATGAAATAAATAAATTTAAACAAAAAAAGAATGGCCAAGATCAAAAACACTGATGACAGTTTATGCTAGAGAGGATGTGGGGTAAAGGGAACACTCCTGCATTGCTGGTGGGAATGCAAGCTGGTACAGCCCCTTTGGATAGCTGTATGGTGATTTCTTAGAAAACTGGGAATTTGACTATGGTCATACCACCCGGAACACGCCCAATCTTGTCTGATCTCAGAAGCTAAGGTTGGGCCTGGTTAGTACTTGGATGGGAGAAAACTGATAATTAATCTACAATACCCAGCTATATCAATTTTGGTCATATACCCAAAGGATGCACAATCATACCACAAGGACACTTGTTCAACTATGTTCATAGCAGCATTATTCATAATAGCCAGAACATGGAAACAACCTAGATGCCCCTCAGCTGAAGAAAAGATAAGGAAAATGGAGTACACTTACACAATGGACTCAGCAGAAAAAAAAAATGATGACTTCATGAAATTTGCAGGCCAATGGATGAAACTACAAAAAAATCATTCTGAGTGAGGTAAGCCAGACCCAGAAAGACAAATATCATACGCACTCACTCCTAAGTGGTTTTTTTAAAATATAGACTTTCTCTTTACTCATTTATTATGTATACAATATTCTGTCTGTGTGTGTGTGTACAGGCCAGAAGAAGGCACCAGACCTCATTACAGATGGTTGTGAGCCACCATGTGGTTGCCGGGAATTGAACTCAGGACCTTTGGAAGATCAGGCAATGCTCTTAACCACTGAGCCATCTCTCCAGCCCTCCTAAGTGGTTTTTAAACATAAAGCAAAGAAAATCAGCCTTCAAATTGCAATCCCAGAGAACCTAGACAACAACGAGGACCCTAAGAGAGACTTACATGGATCTAATCTACATGGGAAGTGGTAAAAGACAAGATCTCCTGAGTAAATTGGGAGCATGAGGACCACAGGAGAGGGTTGAAGGGGAGGGGAGAAGCAGGGAGGGGAGCAGAGAAAAATGTATAGCTCGATATATAAAAAGAAAAATATTTTTAATTAATTATGTGGTGCATGTGATTGCAGTGTTCACAGATGCCAGAAAAGGCCATCTGTAGCCTGGACATGAAAGACTTTCATACACTATCCTGCTGTATGAACTCTGTTCCCATAGAACTTTGTTTATTCCACTGGGAGGAATGCCTTCACCTACCCATGGGATGCTATGGGCAAGATGCCCCACTTCAGTAATGCAGCTTAGTGAGCTAAAGGGCATTATGCAAACATCCTTAATTCAGCTAGAAGGCCTTCTATATCCTGAGCACATCTGGTCATAGTGATGAAATATTCCCTCTATGTTTTTCAATGTTTCTCTGTCCCTGCTTTAAACTTTGAGCTATCTGGAATAAAGACTTCATATACTGCTAGTAAAGGAACTCTGGAGCAGCGTTAGCCTTGAAGTCCCTAGTTCTGTTGTATCTTGAGCTCAGCTTCAGTTCATCAGCAATGGTCAGTGGCAGGTCACAATAGACATCAGATTCCCCAGAGCTGGAGTTATAGGCAATCGTGAGCCTATATGAGTCTGACATGGGTGCTTGAATCCTCCAGAAGAACAGTATGAGCTCTTAACTACTGAATCATCTCCCCAGCCCTGAAAACATGTATCTTTTGTGCAGAAATATACAGTTATGATAGTGGTACTCATTTTGTGACACAAGTGACAGTGCAGTTAAGTAAATGTTACTAGAAAATGTTACCGCTATTTCTAGAATCCTTGATCTTTGGAAATATTCAAACACAAATGACATTTTAAAACCTGAAATTGGCTTAGTTTCTTGAATCTACTGCATTGCTTTTATCAAAGGAAGTATTTTTGACTTATTTATTTTTATGTATAAGTTTTTATTTTTGTATAAGTATTTGTTTTATGTATAACTATTTATTTTTATGTATAAGTGTGTTTGCATGCATGTTTAGGTGTGCATCACAAGTGTGTCTACAAAAGCCAAAAGGGTGTATCAGGTCTCCCAGAGCAACACTTAGGGTTTTGAGCTGTCATGTGGGTACTGAGAACCAAACTTGGGTCCTCTGAAAGAACATCCACTACTCTTAACTGCCAAACCATCTCTCCAAAATTCCCTTTTTCCCTTTAATGAAAATCAAATAAATTTCCATTGGAAAACACAAGTTAACTACTTATGAAATAGTCACTGAGCAAGTAAATTCTTATATACAGAAGAGGTTGTGTCTTCTGGACATGACATCAGAAGGAAGACGATTCTTGAATATCTTGGGAAGGGATGATACCCGGTTCTTCTCACTGCTCAGGCTACAGTGTTGCTTCTAAGTCTCAAAGCTTGGATGTATATCACAAGACTGGCAATGAGCTGTCCAGACTCTTGGCATATACCTGTTATAGAATGTATGCTAAAATATTTACCTAGAAACTCATGGCATCTTAGGTGTGGACAGCTTTCCCAAGATAAAGCTTTACCAACTTTAAAGCTATGCTCATTTCTCTTTTTTCCTCATCTCTTTTCCTTCTCCCCACATGAAATCCCTGAGACCAAAATCAATAGTTGGCTTTACTGAGACATTATGGTCTAGTAAAATCTCAGAGGAATTGTTGGGGTTTTAGGTTAATGCTAAACTCAAACAAACACAAGACACAATTCCATGGTCATTATCACTTCATGTTTGTAATTAGTGCCTCTTAAAATTCAGAAGTAAGAGAAGAAAGTTATCATTGATATGCTAGGCATTAATGCTACTTGATTTCCTACATCTTACAGAAACAATAATAATCCAATAACTACCTGTCTTAGTGTTATATTGCGGTGAAGAAACACCATGACCACAGCAATTCTTATAAAAGAAAGCATTTAATTGGGGCTTGCTTATTGTTTCAGAGGTTTAGTTCATCCTCATCATAGTAGAAAGCATGACCACATGCAGGCAGACATGGTGCTGGAGAAGTAGCTGAGAGTAGTTCTACACCCAGATCCTCAGCAGCAGGAAGAGAGTTACTCTGAGCCTCGATTGGGACCTTGAAAACTCAAAGTCCACTCCCAGCTGCATACTTCCTTGAATGGCCACACCTCCTCATACTTTCAAACCTGAGGACCAACCATTCAAGTCTATGAGCCTATGGGGGCCATTCCCATTTAAACAACACTACCGAACATGAACCTGCTATCTGAATGATGCCTAAAAAGTATGCATTATGCTTCCAAGCATTATACATTCAAGACTATCCATGTGGTTTCAAGTAATTTCTTTTATTTGTTAGTTATATTGCTTTTCAATTTGATTGGATTGAGAAACACTTAGAATTCAGCTAAGCATAATTTTAAGTGTCTCCATGAAAGTGTTCCCTGAGAGGATTGTCTAAGAGTGGAAAACCTGCCCTGAATATAGGCTGTGTTTCCAGTCATCGGTTATGGTCCAAATAGAAGAAAAGAATAAAAGGAGCTGCTAGCACAGACCTTCATTCTTTCTCAGTCCTTCACCATGATACGGCCTGTTTTAATCCACTGCACAATAAATACCAAGATGGACTAAAACTTTCAAGCTGCAATTGCAAACAAAAGCTCTTTTGAGTTGATACCCTAAGGTATGCTATTGCAAAGAAAAACTAACACATTGTATAATGTTAGTTGATTAATGCTAGCAGAGCTCTCCTTCAGCAAAGGAATTGTTATAGACAATTACAACAATATTGTTATAAACCTTTATAACATATTTTAAAGGGAACACACACACACACACACACACACACACACACACACACACACCATCCAGTTGAACAAATAATCAAATAATGACCCAATCAAACAATTTTCTCCAGGAACTTATTCTGGAGTTGTGAAGATCCATGGGTATACAGGTGTAATTGACCCTCCTCTAGTGCCACTAGGTGGCCCTCTTATCCAAGCCCCAAGAGCCTATATAGGATGCTGGATGAATTAATCTATTAAGTTTCTCAGCTTTTCATAGTTGTGCTATTTGGCATTTCTGATTGCTGCCTTTCAGATAGTCTCCCCTTAAAATACTATATCAGCCTGCATGATTGGAGGACAGAGCAGTGGGTACTGGAATCAAGACCAACCTTGAAACAGATAAACATATGTGTTTCAGAGAGATTTATTGGGGCTCCTGGAGGTATTAGTAGTAATGGGCACTAATAATCCAATCTAAATGATAGGCTAAATTCTAGGTTATACTCTCGAGTTGTTAACATAGTAAGTCTGGAGTATGGCATAGAAATCAGTATTATTTTTATTGATGAAGTTTGAAACCAAGGCCTAGCTCACACTAGGCAAGCATTCTAGCACTGAGATACATGCCCAGCCTCCAAATCAGCATTCTTTTTAGTATATTTAAATTAAGTATATCTGTGTTTCATTATAGCATTTTAATATATATTTAATATATAATATATAGCACACACTTTGATCATATTCACCCTCATAACCCTCTCTTGTCCCCCTCCTTTCCCCAACTAGTTCCCAATTTGCTTTTTATTTTGTGAGCTAATAAAGTTTCATTGGGGTTACTTACAAGATCATGGATGAGATGTTACTTACATGAATACGGCAATTCATCAGGTGATACAAATTCAAAGAAAGGGTCTCTTTCCATCCATCATTAACTACCTGTAGATCATCACAGACGGGTGGAATAAACTGGAAGTCTTATGTTACTTCAGTTAATCTTAGAATCTTTAAGGATTTGGGATTTAGTCCAGTGGTAGAACATATAGTTAATAGGCCTGAGGTTATGGATCCACCCCTGCACAAAGAACAGTAGAAATGAGACCACACAAGTTAGCCAAGGACAGTTGAATATATCTGTCATCTCAGCTAGTCAGGAGGCTGGATTATTTGAGTTCAGACATTTCATATCATCATGGGAAAAAAGTGAGACCCTATCTCTCTAAAAATTAAGTTAGGGAAACTAACTTAAGATAGCTATAAAATTATCACTTACTGATTTGTTAATAGATCTTTCTCATTTGACTGCACAGTTCTTGTTATTTTTATCAATTAATTGTTAAAGTTTCATATCTAAACATTATTAATAAAGAAAAGAAAATAACTGTGAATGACAGAAATATACATGAGATTTTACATATTTTTAAGTTTTTATTTTTAAAATTTATTTATTTTACATCCTATCCAGTTTCCCCTCCCACCTCTCCTCCCAGTCCCACTACTCCCAACTCTCCCTTCCATTTCTGTTTAGGAAAGGGCAGGTCTCCCATGATTATCAACAAAGCATGGCATGTTCAACAAATGGTGTTGACATAACTGGATGTAGACATGTAGGAGAATGAAAATAGACCCATATCTATCCCCATGCACAAAACTCAAGTCCAAGTGGATCAAAAACCTCAACATAAAGCCAGCCACACTGAACTTTATAGAAGAGAAAATGGGAAGTACTTGAACGCATTGGCACAGGAGACCATTTCCTAAATAGAACCCCAAGTAGCACAGACACTGAAAACAACAATTAATAAGTGGGACCTCCTGAAACTGAGAAGCTTCTGTAAAGCAAAGGACATGGTCAACAAGACAAAACAGCCGCCTACAGAATGGGAAAAGATCTTCACCAACCCCACATCTAACAGAGGGCTGATCTCCAAAATATACAAAGAATTCAAGAAATTGGCCATCAAAAGAACAAATAACCCAATAAAAATTGGAGTACAGACCTAAACAAAGAACTCTCAACAGAGGAATCTAAAATGGCTGAAAGACACTTAAAGAAATACTCAGCATCCTTAGTCATCATGGAAATGCAAATCAAAACGACCCTGAGATACACCTGTCAGAGTGGCTAAGATCAAAAGCCTTTATGACAGCTTATGTTGGAGAGGATATGGAGTCAGGGGAACACTCCTCCACTGCTGGTGGGAGTGCAAAACTTGTGCAGCCACTTTGGAAATCAGTTTGGCAGTTTCTTAGAAAACTGGGAATTAATCTACCTCAAGACCCAGCTATATGAATTTTGGCCATATACCCAAAGGATGCACAATCATACCACAAGGACACTTGCTCAACTATGTTCATAGCAGCATTATTCATAATAGCCATAACTTGGAAACAAGCTAGATGCCCCTCAACTGAAGAAAAGATAAGGAAAATGTGGTAAACTTACACAATGGACTCAGCAGTAAAACAAAAACAAAAACAAAAAAAATGATGACTTCATGAAATTTTCAGGCAAATGGATGAAACTACAAAAAAATCATTCTGAGTGAGGTAAGCCAGACCCAGAAAAACAAACATATTATGTACTACCTCATAGATGGTTATTAGGGAAAAAATTATGGGACAACCAACCTACAATCCAAAGCCCTAGAGAGGCAAGGTAACAAAAAAGGATGCTTGGATTTCCCTGGGAAGGGGAAATAGAAAAGATCTCCTGGGTGAACCTGGGACGGGGATTGGGAGAATGGAGGGATGGGGATTAGAGGGAGAGAGTTGGGCAGGCTGGGTGCAGGAGGCAGGTTGGAGGCAGGCTGGAGGCAGGATGGAGGAGGAGAGTAACAAAAGAGATGTCTTGATAGGGGCAGCATTTTGGGATTGGGGAGAAACCTGGTGCCAAGGAAACACCTAGGGAACCCACAAACATGACCCCAACTAAGACTCCTAGCAATAGTGGAGAGAGTGCCTGAACTGACCTTCTCCTGTAAGTAGATTGGCGACTTCCGTATTTGCTGTCATAGATACTCTATCCAGTAACTGATGGAAGCAGAGACAGAGATCCACGGATAAGTATTGCAGTGAACTGAGAGTCTTGCGGAAGAAAGGGAGAAGGGATTGTAAAAGCCATTGGGATCATGATGGGGGAACCCACAGAGACAGCGACCCTAGTTCATGAGATCTCTTGGACACTGGACAAACTGACAGGGAGCCTGCATGGGACCGACCTAGGCCCTCTGCAGGTTTATGACAGTAGTGTAGATTGGTCTCTTAGTAAGGCTTCTAACAGTGTCAGCAGGACCTGTCCCTGGCGTTTAGCTGGCTTTTGGTAACCTATTTCCCATGCTGAATTACCTGGTCCTGCCAGGGGAGGAGCTCGGTCCTGCCTCAACTTGATGTGCCATGCTTTGCACGAGCCCATGGGAGGCCTGCCCCTTTCCGAATGGAGATGGAGGAGGAATGGATGGGGATGGGGGTGGATGGCAAAAGGGAGAAGATGGGAGGAACAGAATTGTTTTACAATTGTATGTAAAACAATTGAAAAATGTTATTTAAATGAAAAAATCAAAGCATGGCATATCAAATTGTAGTAAGACTAAGCACCTCCCCATGTACTAAGGCTGGGCAAAGTGACCCAGTATGAGAAGTGGGGTCCCAAAAGCTTGTAAAAATGGTCTGCGACAGCTCCTGTTTCCACTGTTAGGAGTCCCACAACAGGACCAAGCTAAACAACGGGATATTATACATTTTTTTTTTGGTTTTTCGAGACAGGGTTTCTCTGTAGCTTTGGAGCCTGTTCTGGAGCTAGCTCTTGTAGACCAGTCTGGCCTCGAACTCACAGAGATCTGCCTGCCTCTGCCTCCCAAGTGCTGGGATTAAAGGCATGCGCCACCACTGCCTGGCTACATATTTTTAAATCATATAGTTTATATGGCTTTTTTCTCACTTAAAACGTACACAAAATATTCCTTATATAAATAACTTTCTTCAGTCACCTAATTACTGTCAACCGATAGACAGGAATGCTTCTAATGTTGAAACTTCTGTCATTGCTCTTTTCATAGCCATTACTTTGTTTGTGGCATTTTTATGAGTTTGAAGCAGTTTCCACAGGGCAACAGCAATCCTAAGACAATGCTGACTGTGAAAGTATCACTGTTTGAAACTTTGTAGCAATTGACATTGTCTCTCCAGTTCGAAGCTTGATATCATCCTCTTAAAAAATTTCCCACCATTAGAAAATCTGTTGACTTGAAAACATCAGGAAGAATTCTTTTTCTCCCAGAAGAAGCAGATGAAAATGTGATTGCAATAGTTGTCCTAAATCTTAAACTCGATGCAGATTGTGCCTCCATTCTCGGACTTTCACAAACATAATACATGTGCATATATAGAGGTTTCTTATTTATCTTAAAGAGTACAAAGCATTCCAATGTGCTCATTGTACTGAGAAATGGTGAAGATCAAGTGGTTCATAAAAGACATGGAAATTAATACCGTCTCAGGTCACAGTAAAGAGCCTTCCAAAATTCTAGTGTTGCTTCTGTTGAAAAGCACTGGAAATTTTGTGTTGATAAAGAAATTTCAGAAATCATTGGCATCACACCCATCAAACTGCATGGAACTAATTTACTCTCCAAGAAAGTTGAAGAATTGAAGACTGCCATAAGCAATGCACTATGGTACCTGTTTTTCAACGCTCTCCCCAACAGTTAATGTGCTATACAACATACAAATGTGCAAAAACAAAACAAAGAATCACAGAGAAGACTGTTAAACCCACCGAAGTCCCCAGCAGACAGATTTCAAACCAATATTTAGCATTCCCGCTGATATTTAGCATTCTGTCTTTGAAATCCTTATATTATCTGCTTCAAAACAATATACTTGAAAGACCTTCTAGACATGAACAGAGCACAGGAAAGTCTATGAAAATGGCAGCACTGGGAACTGCCAGCAAAGAATAAAGAAAAAATGTCATTTTAGCTTAGAAAAGGTAGATATGGATCAAATAGGGAAGAAAAGTTTTTCCGGGAAAATGCCTGCCCTGTCCCATGAACCTGAAGAGATGTGGGCAGGTGCACTTTGTGGTTCTGATAATCTGGTATTGTTGAAATGTAGGCCACTTGGATTCAGTGAGTAAGGGTAGGAAGATTGTAGTCCCTTTTCCTGTCCTGACTGCTTATTTCCTTTGCCAGCAGCTACTTCCAAATTACACAAAGAGGCTTAATATTATTTATAAATGTCTGGCCATAGCTCAGGCTTGTTGCTAGCTAACTCTTACACTTAACCCATATTTCTATTTATGCTTTGCCACGTGGCTCACGGCTTGTTACCTCATTTTCTACATGTCCTACATGTAGAAGGAGGGCCCGTTTGTTTGTTTTAATCGCCCGGCTAGCTTATCCCCAAAATAACCACACAGAAACTATATTAATTAAATCACTACTTGGCCCATTAGCTCTACTTATTGGCTAATTGGCAAATTCTTATATTAATTTAACCCATTTCTATTAATTTGTATATCGCCATATGG
The DNA here is from genome assembly GCA_004026605.1 of Ondatra zibethicus. NCBI lineage: Eukaryota > Metazoa > Chordata > Mammalia > Rodentia > Cricetidae > Ondatra > Ondatra zibethicus. The sequence continues at coordinate 30,592 of PVIU01015390.1, read as the reverse complement.
CAGTGGCTTACTGGCAAAGATTCTAAATGGCGTCTGTCTCAGGCAGAGGATCCATGGCTTCTCCCTGACTCTGCCCTTTTTCCTCCCAGCATTCAGTTCTATCTTTCCTGCCTACCTAAGTTCTGCCCTATCAACAGGCCAAGGCAGTTTCTTTATTCATTAATGCTAATCACAGCACACAGGGGACTCTCACATAACTCAGTGGATGACTGGCATCTCTCTTGACTCTGCCCTCCTTCTTCCTATGATGGTCAGTTTGGCTTTCCTGCCAAACTTCCTGCCCAGCTACTGGCCTGTCAGCTTCTTATTAACCAATGAGAGTAAGACATATTCACAGTGGAGAAAATGATTGTTCCACAGCAAAAGATGACAGCAGCCAAGTCTGTGGCAATCTCAGAAGCTATGTTTTTGAATCAGGGAGTCATCCTATAATTTGATTTATGCCAAACTTAGCTGTACATTAGGATCCTCATGGTTATATTGTTTATCTGTCTATTCTGCTGAGAATGGGGAAGAGAAAAAAATACAAGAGCTGAGCTGAGATCTTCCCAAACCTGTTATTAGGCTTGGACAGTTATGCCTGTTTTTCTGGTCTGAAATGAGGAACTACTGCTTTTAGACTTCAGACTCGAATGGAAGACAATTTACATATTTTACCAAAAGTCTTCACAGATCTAAGTTGCCAAAAAAAGGTATATTGTCATTAGCATCAGGAAACTTCCAACAGACCTGAAAAGTAAAAATACTAACAAAATTTTTAATCTCTGAAAAAATGAAGCTTGCAGGTTAAGAGCTTTGGTGCATCAGCATTGATTTTCATGAATGCCCTGATTTAATCATAACCTCTATACAGACACTGAATGCTGCCATTATTTTAGTTTACTATTGTGAGCCATCTCTGTGCATAGTTCACTATTGTCCTGTTCAAACCTCAGGTTAACTTGTCTGTGTTTCTAAAATTTTCATAAAAAAGGAATAGTACATTGCAAGCTCTTTTGTATTTGGCTTCTTTATATCAGCTAAAGGCATTTCTGCAAAAGTTTCAATAAAAATGTGGAAAAGTGTTCACCATCTTTAGCCATCATGGAAATGCACAACTGAGATCCCACCTCACTTTATTCAGAGAACAAATAATAGCAAATGATGGTAAGAATATGGTGTAGGAGGTCCTTCTGTATTTATGTTGCTTTCATTGGTTAAATAAAGAAACTGCCTTGGCCTTTTGATAGGACAGCATTTAGGTAGGCGGAGTAGACAGAACTGAATTATGGGAAAAAGGAAGCAGAGAGAAAGAGAGAGCCTCCATGGAGTCACCAGAGTCAGACATGCTGAATCTTTCCCAGTAAGCCACAACCTCGTGGTAAACACAGATTAATAAAAATGGGTTAGGTCAAGATGTGAGAGTTGGCCAATAAGAGGCTAAAACTAATGGGCCAGATAGTAATTTAACTAATACAATTTCTATGTGGTTATTTCTGGGGTTAAGCTAGCCAGGTATTAGGACATGGCCTACCCGCTCATTCCTACTACAAGAATATAGTTAAGAAAGAGCTCTTATATACTGTTGATGGGAATATAGATTTATTTCAGGGCTAAGCTAGCCAGGCAGTGGGACACAGCCCACTCACTCCCGCTCGCTCCTACTTGCTCCCTACGACAGAGTGGTGCCCAATGTGATGGACTAAATCCACTTAAAAACCTGAGAGGGCTTAAAAAGGAGAGAGAGAGAGAGTTTAACACAGCTTTTTGCTATTTTCTGGTGGCGAGCCACGCAGAAAATTTACTGACTCAACAGCCGTAAAAAATAATAATAATAATAATAATAATAAAAAAAGCCGTGTGGTTTTAAAACAGGGCTTCCTGGGCTATGCTGCCAGCGTGAACTCCCGCTATGAAGCATTTCAATGGCTTTTATGGGACCGGATGTTTGTGTGCCCACTTGGGGTCGGGAAGAAAGTACTCTGAAACCATGCCAATGGCTCAGTGCTCCCCGCCTGGGCAGGCAGCAGAATCAGGTCTACGAGGCATACACAATCAGGAGAGAATGGCGGATTCCTGCTGCCATACAGAAAGATGTTTCCAGGCTGTGCAGTGCTCTGCCTGACAGATTTGGCTGTAACTCAGATAAAAAGCTCATTCTCAGAGTTAAAGTGCTGAATGTGGCTCCTACCTGGTGGCCCCAGAGCTAGCAAAAATGGCACGTTCACCATTTTAAAATTAGAGAGAGGTGGAGCCAACATCCAGAGCAACTACAACCAAGCTACTTAACATTTTAAAAGCTCTTCAAAACAGTAGAAAATTAAGAACAGTACAATAGGACAGATTTAGACATAAAAGACCTCTAAATGGGTCACAGTGTTAGATAAAACACATAGGCTTGGGAGAGAAAGATAAAAAATATACAGAGTCATAATATAAAGTTAATGTTTTTAAAAGGGGGGGGTAAAGTCCTTAAAGAGACAGTACAGATAACTATAGATTAAAAATAAGCCACATAAAAATGAAAAATTCACAGAATGTCTGGATTATGTATTTTATTGTGTTTTCTTTAAATTTTTTGACTGTAAAGGAGCTAACTGCAGAGAAACATTTCATTGTGTGTGCTGCTAAGCCAAACCAAAATATACATTATAAAGGTATTATGACTTCAAAATTTGGGGCTAAGGATATAATGCTTTGGAAAAGAGGTTCTTCTTTTGTTTTCACAGAGGATGAGACCCTGTGAATTCCTTCTAGAACCAATATGGTATGATAGACCACGCCCTCCTGAAAGCTCACCATGAACACCTTCAGAAAATTACTTCACTCAACTGACGACTGAGATAAACCTGACACACAGGAGATACCATAAAAGACCTGATTAACAATGCCCCCATACAACACAAAGCAGTTTGGAGAGAAATAACTATGCCCACATTCCCAAATATTATTTATAAATGTTGTTTTACAGTTAAAGGGGGATATGATATAAATATTTTACATTGGTATAAATCTTGATTTATTGATACAAGTTTAAGGTCAATTTTGTAACATGAAGGGCCTGCTTGTCGGGGTTTCTGTCCTGCCCAGTTCCTGCAGCCCTTTAGCCGCAAAGAAAATCACACAGAGGTCTCCAGAAGATTATAAACTGATTGGCCCATTAGCTCAGGCTTCTTATTAGCTCTTGTAACTTATATTAACCCATTATTCTTATCTATGTTAGCCACATGGCTCAGTACCTTTTTCAGTGGGGCAGGTAACATCCTGCTTCTTCCATCGTCTGGGCAGGACTCGGGAGGAAAGAGCTTCCTTCTTCCCAGAATATTCCTGTTCTCGTTGTCCCACTTTACTTCCTGTCTGGTTGTCCCACCTATACTTCCTGCCTGGCCAATCAGCTTTATTTAAAACATGATTGACAGAATACAGACAATTCTCCTGCACCAAATTTTGTTATATGTATATGTATTTCTGATCTTGATTAAGGTATTGTGATTGTGTAGTTCATTTAAAAAAAGTAATACATAATTAGGAAATATAGGTTGCTAATAGATAATCATCGATAATAGTCAAGCTTGTAGTCATCTTAGTTAGATTTTCTAGATATATGGAGATATATTTCAGTTAGATAGACATTCTTCATATCTTTCAAAGACAACAGAAGGCCAGGTGGTGGTGGCACATGCCTTTAATCCCAGCACTTGGGAGGCAGAGGCAGGCGGATCTCTGAGTTCGAGGCCTACTTGGTCTATATGAGCTAGTTCCAGGGCAAGCTCCAAAACTCAGAGAAACCCTGTCTTGAAAAAAAAAACAACAAAGACAACAGAATATGACATTGAAAATGTTTTAATAACTTAGGGTTTTTCATGGCAATGAGACACATCTGCTCCTGGCAGCACCAAGCTACTTCCTGAGGAAGATGGGCATCGAAGAGGCTCCTTATGGAGTTTGTTAGCCATGTAGGCAAGAAACTGCTCTTGCCTGAACTGTTACATAAACTGGACATAAAGAACCCACAGAGAGAGGACTGCTAAATTTACCTAAAGGTGAGATGATCCTTCAGGGTTCCTGATTCATGAAAGAGTCTGTGAGACATTCTACAGGATACAATAAAAAGTGATTAAACTGTCTTTAAAATTTCCTGCTTCATAAAAATGTCTACTGGATACTATGGGCCTGTAGGCTAAAGATGGATGCCCCAATGGTACAAAATAACTTTGGGTGACTGTCCAGAAAGTGAGATGTCTCTGTCACTTCTAGAGTTTTGAAAGTTGCTTACTTCTCATTTACTTAGGTAATAGTATATCCTTCTGGAGTCTTTGATGAAGTTAAAGAATGGTTAGTTATAGTTATAGTTTTCCTTTGTTATGATAAAAGATAAAGTAGATCTAAATATTATAACTGTAATTCTTGCTTGATAACTGTTTTGTTATATGTGATTTTACTATGTTAAAAGTATAAAAGCCTTTCTTTTTTGTTTAAACAGGAAAAGGGGAAATGGTGTAAGAGGTTCTTCTGTATTTGTGTTGCTTTGATTGGTGAATAAAGAAACTGCCTTGGCCTTTTGATAGGGCAGAAATCAGGTAGGCGGAGTAGACAGAACAGAATGCTGGGAAGAAAGGCAGTGTGGCAGACACCATTAAACTCCTGTCTGAGACTGGCACTGGTAAGCCACGACCTTGTGGTGAACACAGATTGGTAGAAATGGGTTAGATCAGGATGTGAGAGTTGGCCAAGAAGAGGCTAGATACAATGGGCCAGGCAGTAATTTAATTAATACAATTTCTGTGTGGTTATGTTGGGGGTTAAGCTAGCCAGGCATTGGGACATGGCCCACCCGCTCATTCCTACTACAAAAATATAGTTAAGAAAGAGCTCTTATATACTGCTGATGGGAATATAGATTTTTTTCCAGCCATTATGAATATCATCATGGAATTTTTTCAAAACCTACAGTTTGAGTTACCATATGGAGTCTGGTTAGCGAAATGGTTCAGTTGGTAAAGGTACTTACTTCACATGCCTGATGATCTGAGTTCAATCCCTGGAACCCATGGTGGAAGAAGATAACCAACTCTGAAAGTTGTCATTTGGCCTCCAAATGGAAGCCATGGCACAATCAAATCACACAAACACACTTGCATGTACACACACATGCACAAAAATAAATAATGACTACTTATGGCACAGTTATACTGCATGTGGTTATAACACTAAGTCAATATACCACAGAAGTAATTTCATATCCATATTTATCACAGCACTAGTCACAAAAGTCAAATTATGGAATCAGATTATGTATCCAACAGCAGATAAATGGATAAATAAAATGTTATATGTACAGTCGAGTTTCAAAATTATTTCTTTATTTTTTATGATTGTAGTATAATTACACATTTTTTTCTTTGTCTAGGTTTGAGGCTTCATAAACTTCCTCACCCCCATCCACATATGCATGTCTGTAGTGTCATCCTTTTCAGGACATGTTTAGGCCATGTTGGTGAGACTTTATGATAACTTCTGACACCATTACAGAAAGTCACAATCAATCATTGTGCAGAGTTGTAGAGTCTAGGCCTAGTGAATATATCTACAACACGATTTCTGCACCTAAAGCTCAGGAATCATTGTAGAAGTGGGAACAGAAGTACTATAAGAACCAGAGGAGCTTGTGTCTCCTAGAGATTTCATTAACTACACCCATGAAATATCATAATGGAGTCTTATTTAGCCATGAAGAAGAATGAAATTATGTCATGTGCTGGAGATGAATGCAACTGGAAATTATCAAACTAAATGAAGTAAGTCAGACTTAGAAAGACAAATATCACCTTTTCTCCATTTATAGAACCTTGATTTCATATAGGTATATAAAAACCGTGCATGCATGCACGCGTGTGTGTGTGTGTGTGTGTGTGTGTGTGTGTGTGTGTGTGTGTAACAACATGAAATCAGAGAGAAACTAGGAGAAGAAAGGAGAATTATGGGAAGAATGAGAAGGAGAGGAGGATCCGGGTGGTGGTAGCACACGCCCTTAACCAAGCACTTGGGAGGCAGAGGCAGGTGGATTGTTGAGTTCAAAGCCAGCCTGGTCTACAAAGCTCCCAGAGAGTCAAGACTATACAATGAAACCCTGTCTCAAAACAAACAAACAAACAAATAAAAGCAAAAAGAGAAAAGGAGGAGAGGAAGGGGCAAACATGGTCAAAATACGCATATGAGATATTTTTGAAAGAAATTTAAGAACCTAGCAAGTGCTTTGTAAAGTGAATACTCACCAATACAAAAAAAATAATGAAGTAAAGGAAAATGAGATAATGAAAAGCACATACAAATTCTTTCTTTTTGTCAACAATGATTTGAAGCTTTTCATTGGTTCTGAAGGTGGTTTGTACTTTCAGACTTATGATCCAGTAAACTGTTATTCTCAGGATAGAACTGTCTTTCTCTTATTTGGGGGAATGATTCGTTTTGTGAGTTCAATTCTATAACGGTCTAAGAACAACTAATTATTATCAGATTTAAATTCTTTTTATAATGAAGACTTTAAGTTTTTGGCTTCCAGATTAGAAACCAAAATTTGAAAAGTATAACTTAATTGGGAAAGACAAAGAAAATAAAACTCAGCAGCTTCAAGTAACATCCCAAAGATCTCTTTTTAGTGACTTGAGTTTGATACCAAAAGGAACCTATTTGTTTGAAATGAGTATACACAGATAATAGAGAAAGACCGTGGACAGTTAGGCTGTAATGAATTTCATTTTCTCCTTTATTGAAAATAGTTTCTTTCCACATACAATATATCCTGACTATAGTTTCCCCTCCCTCTACTCCTCCCAGTTCCTTCCCACCTCCTCTCCCTTCTGGATCAACTCTCTTTCTGTCTCTCACTAGAAAATAGGCTTCTAAGAGATAACAACCAAACATGACAAAAAAAAAATATAAAATAAAACCATCACATCCAAATTGGTTGGACAAGGCAAACCAACAGAAGGAAACAAGAGCCCAAGAACAAGTACAAGAATCAGAGACCCACTTTTTCACACACTCAAGAGTCCCATAAAAATAATAACCTGGAAGCTATTATAGACACAGAGGACTGGCTGCAGGGTCATGCATACACTGTGCTTGCTGCTTAGGTCTCTATGAGTGCATATGAGCTTTGCTCTATTTGCTTTACAGGGACTTGTTCTCCAGATGGCATTTCTTTGGCTATTGCTTTCTTTCTTTTTTTTTAAAAATGGGGATAATTACTTCTTTTTTAAAATATTTATTTACTATGTATACAATATTCTGTCTGCGTGTATGCCTGCAGGCCAGAAGAGGGCACCAGACATCATTACAGATGGTTGTAAGCCACCATGTGGTTGTTGGGAATTGAACTCAGGACCTTTGGAAGAGCAGGCAGTGCTCTTAACCACTGAGCCATCTCTCCAGCCCTTCTTTCTTTTTTTTCTTTTGACTCTTTTTTTAAAAAAATTTATTGATTTTTATTGAGCTCTACATATTTCTCTGCTCCCCTCCCTGCCTCTCCCCTCCCCTTCAACCCTTTTCCAAGGTTCCCATGCTCCCAATTTACTCAGGAAATCTTGTCTTTTTCTACTTTCCATGTATATTAGATCTATGTAAGTCTCTCTTAGGGTCCTCATTGTTGTCTAGGTTCTCTGGGATTGTGATTTGTAGACTGGTTTTCTTTGCTTTATGTTTAAAAACCACTTATGAGTGAGTACATGTGATAATTGTCTTTCTGGGTCTGGGTTACCTCACTTAAAATGATGTTTTCTAGCTCCATCCATTTTGGGCTACTGCTTTCTACAACAACTCATTCAATCTCTATTGGATATTTATGAAGGAAACTACTACATACCAAACACTGGAAGGCCAAATCAATAACTCAGTGTTAAATCTCTTTCCTGAGCCCAAATTTGGTCTTGTTCAAGTACTAAGGTTATTATTCTAATCTTTGATTTCTTTTAATTTGAGATAATAATTTTCTAATTTTGTTTAGTGTTTTTCTTCTCCTGATGCTAGATTTTGTGATCCCTTCTCTTTTTTGCAATCTGTAGCTGATAAATGACAACAGTTACATCACTTCCATTATTTGCTAAAAGAAGAACCTGAAGGGAAATTGAGAGAGCAAATGGTGTCAGCCCTACCAATCCCTTTTTCTCTTTTCTCCCCAGTTATAGCATCTCCATGTCATGCTATAACTTACCACTTTGATTAGTGAGTTTCTCCACCACTCAATACCCCTACTGATTTCTTCTTTTCATTCTCTTATGTGGATAAACTAAATAACATAATGACCTGGCAGAGAACATTTGCACATTTATTAACAGATTAGGGGAATGAAGACACATCATGCACGAGTCTGCACTCCCTTAGTGAGTTAATCACCCAAGAATAATGAAAGAACAGGAGAGAGACTAGAGCCTGAACAGGGGCACAGGGGCCTGAGGATTCAAGGCAGAGACTCTGAGAAATTCCCTCAGGGATGATCTCTGAAAGGAGCATGTGGTTGCCCTCTAGTGGGAAAAATCTCACATCAACCACCTAGCCAGATATTTGTGCTTACTCCAGATGCAAAAATAAATTTGATAATAAAATGGGAAAGTGAACCATTCCTTAGGCTAATTCTAATTCTCTTCCTTCAACAGTTAGCCCAGCTCATTCTTTATTCTTGCTGAGATGAGCCCGGTTATAATGTTAAAATGACAACTTATCTTTGGGGTCTGTCACCTATCAGGCACTGGACTAGAAGCTAGCTATTCCCAGGTGACTAAGGTAGGTGTGGTCATTAGAGGCATGGGATATACAATCCAGTGGAGGAGAGATATAGTAAAGAAAGTGATCTGTAAGAAGGGCAGGCTTGTAATTAAACAGCATATGACTGTGGATCTAGGCAGGTCATAAAATAGTAGTCATCTTCCTGATTCCAGCTCTGATATTCAGAGATTACTTGCTACCGCACTCAGCTCCAGGGTTTCCCCCTGTGCTCTCTTTCCAGGGATGCAGTATACCAAACAGGCCTCAAAGTTGCTGTGCAGTTGATTACCTTGAGTCATTGATTCTCCTGCTTTCACCTCCAAGGTGTTAAGATTACTTGTGTGCACCACCACACTATGTAGGGATGGGGATTGAACCCAAAGTGGCATGCATGATAGGCAAGCATTCTACCCCCTAAACTGCATCCTTAACTCCACTCTAAGAATTTGTAGTGATGACAACATACCAATTTAGACAAGAAAATAAGAGGAGGGCTTTAAACCGGTACTATTCTAAATATTAAGTAGAAGATGCAGGGAGGTAGTCAGCCTAACAGAAGCATAAAAAACCTATACGCAGGCTCAATAGCATTTAAGAACCAAAGAAAACTAGTGTAACTGGAGCTTAGCAATGGAGGGGTGAAGTGGCTGTTTTGGCGAGGTGGCCACGGCCCAGGTTTTACAGAACCTGAAGGGTATGGTAAATATTTAGTCTGCACTAAGTATTTGAGTGCAATGGAGACATTTAGTGGATATAACTGAGGGGAGAGAATTCTATATTTCCTTGTGGAGGCTGGATTAAGAAAGGACAAGCAGAGAAACAGAGAAACCAGTTCACAGATCACTCAATGGCCTAAGGTCTATGAAAGATAGAAAACAATTGCAAAATATTACCGTATGACCTTACTCATGGGGTACCAGTGAAAGTAAGAAACACATGACACCTAGGTGGGCATAACAACTTCTAGAAAAAAATATAAAACTAAAAGGTACTGTCAGATAAATAGGAGTCAAAGAAGGGGAGGATCTGTAGACACTGTAATGTTGTCATGAGGGAGACTATGGATTGTACCTTGATAGGTGAGCAGTACTGAATATCTTCTGAGGGGAGAAGCCCTAGAAATGTAGACTGAAGGAAGGAGAGTAGCTTACATGTGGTGGGCATGGTGCCTTGAAAGAACATGGCCCCCAAAGAGAGTGCATAGCACAAATTCTAGTTGATCTTAACAATATAAACTCAGAGTCAGATATAGGGGTTAATGCTGAAGATCAGAGAAGCGGAGAGTCCAGCCATTAGAGAGTTCTTTTACCTCTACCAATGCTCAGACCGAAGGGGTAATGTTGTCCTCAGACTGTATCTACAGACTCCATCTGTCACCCCCAAACCTCAGACTTCCCTGACTTCACCAAACCTCAGACTGCACTGAGCTCCTGTCCCTCCCACCTTATATTCCTCTCTTCCTCAGCCATATTCCTTCCTGTCTCCACCTCCTTAGTGCTGGGATTAAAGGGCCGTGACTTCCATGTACTGGGATTAAAGGTGTGGGCCAACACCACCTGGCACTTTGAAACTGGATCAATTTTGTGTACCCCAGGGTGGCCTTGAGCTAGCAGAGATCCACCTGTCACTGTCTCCAGAGTCCTGAGATTAAAGGTGTGTGCCACCACTGTCTGGCCTCTAGTGGCTTAGCGCTACACTCTGGTCTTCAGGAAAGCTTTATTTGTTAGAACACAAACAAAATATCACTACAGTAGTGGCACTGTTTGGAGGTATGGCCTTGTTTAAGCAGGTGTGGGCTTGTTGAAGGATTTGTGTCACTGTGGAGGCAGGCTTTGATGTCTCATATATACTCAAGATACCACCCAATGTGATAGACCACTTCATGTTGTCAGCAAGCCAAAATGCACCATGCCTGTCTGCACATCACCATACTCCTCACTATGATAATGGACTGAACCTCTAAAAATGTAAACTGCTGCCTCAATGAAATGTTTTCCTTTATAAGAGTTGCCTTTGTCATGGTGTCTCTTCACAGCAATAGAAACCCTAAAGCAGTGAGTATGCTATGAGCCTACTAAATGAACAAACAATGCCCCGTGAAAGCCTTTGCAATCCCTGGCAAGACTTGAAGCTAAGACAACCAAATTGCTAACTTTCCAGGGATGTTATGCAATGGCATTCCATGCCAACTTTCCACACACTTCTGGAGAAAAAGATGAGCCCATCGTATCTGGTACTGGTCCTTCAAGTTGGACAACATTCTAAGAAAAAAGATTTTGTGTACATGACAACTGGTGTAGGAGGTTCTATGTGTTGTCTATGTGTTGCTTTCATTGGTTGAATAAAGAAACTGCCTTGGTCTTTTGATAGGGCAGAAATTAGCTAGGCAGAGCAGATAGAACTGAATGCTGGGAAGAAGGACAGACAGGCAGACACCATGAATCTCCTGCCTGAGATGGATGTAGGTTAGAATCTTGCCGGTAGGCCACAGTCACGTGGTGATACACAGACTTAATGTGTTAATCAAGAAACGGGTTAATCAAGATATGAGAGTTAGCCAATAAGAGGCTAGAGCTAATGGGCCAGGCAGTGATTTAATTAATACAATTTCTGTATAATTATTTCGGGGGTTAAGCTAGCTGGGCGGCCGGGACGAAAAGCAGGCCCGCCCCTCCATCAACAGAGAAGACTTTCTCCTTGGCATTCCCTTTATTTGGTCCAGCTCAATATTTTTGTAGGTATTCTGTGGGCGCAGACACATGAATTCCATTTACCATGAATGAGAAGTCTTATTGTACCTTGAATGAACTTGAATGTACTTGAATGAACCTCATGAGCCCTTTTTTGGTTTTTAATTCCAGGGTCCTAAGAATCCCTCAGATTTCTATCATATAAGGATCTTATGTTGGATTAGTTCATGTGTTCTCTCTACCTCCTTCCCTCCCCTCCCTCCCTCTCAATCTCTCTCTCTCTCTCGTTCTGATTCCTCCCCCTGTGTGTCTGAACTACTTCAATTGTATATGTCCTACCTTCTATCTTTCCAAAAGTTATTTGGTCTGCCTTCTTGATGTCATTTATTTCCTGCCCAGAGACCTCTTTGGGGGTCCAAACTATACTGAGCCATTCCCAGTTTTGAGGCTTCTAATGTAGTATACATTTATCCAATGTCAGTTTTTCCATTTTTCCTCAACAGAATTACAGCCATCCAGATGTATCTCCCACCATCCTGCCTCACTACTCATTTAAAGAGACAGAGCTTAATTATTCTGGATGAGCCAGGACATAAAATTTACTTGGAGACCATTATTGGTTGTAAACGACTGACCATCTTCTAAGAGATCAATCATATGGAAGAGATAGCCTTTTAATCCCATAATTGGCAAGAAAGATTTTTCCTCGTCTCTCGAGGGATAGAAATAAAAATAAATGTAGCCACAATTACCATAACCTTAAGCCATCATGTTACATGAGAGATAAGTACCCAGCCTTAGGATGAAGCTCAAGCCTAGCATGGCAAAATTTGACCAGAGCTATAAAGAACTTGCGTGTTTGGTGGCATCATTTATTTCCTAAATCTATCAGCCCTGATTAGTAGCTATGTGACATCATTAACTTCCTTAAAGTTCAAACCTGGTTCAATCAATTACTCTTCAATACAGCTAAAGCTGCCTTCTGCTATAACCACAGCCTCTACACAGGTGTCTTTTGTGACTGCTCATGTGGGATACAGTAATAATCATAGAATTTCCAGTATGAATGTACTTACAATTTTTAAAATCTTGATTAAAATCTAAGTATAGCACCTTTTCCTATCACTTTCCTCCCTCCAACTCTGCCCATGCCCCCTTCCTCCAGTCTCTCTCCTGTCTCCCCATCCTCTCAAATTGATGGCCTCTCCAGGATATATTTATATATTTATGAATTGTAAAGCATTTTGTTTTGTTTTGTTTTTGAGACAGGGTTTCTCTGTGTAACAGCCCTAGCTGTTCTGGAACTCCCTCTGTAGACCAGGCTGGCCTCGAACTCACAGAGACCTGCCCGCCTGTGCCTCCTGAGTGCTGGGTTTAAAGGCGTCCAACACCACCACCCAGCTTCATTGTAAAGTTATTTTTTAAGTTTTTGTTTTTGTTTTTTTAACTTTATTTAACTTTATTTCATGTGCATTGGTATAACAATGTCAGATTCTCTGGAACTAGAGTTACAGACAGCTGCGAGCTGCCATGTGGGTACTGGGAATTGAACCCAGGTCCTCTGGAGGAGCAGTCAGTGCTCTTAACCACTGAACCATCTCACCAGCCCCCCATTGTAAGGTTTTTAATACACATTCCCAAACATTCTTCCTGAAAAGTTACTTGACTTCTCACTTACCGTTGTACTGGAAAGTGCTCTTTTTTTGTCTTTCAGAATCATAACCTTTAGGAGTTGCTCAATAACAGCATGAGAAGTCACACCATCTGTGTCCAGGCTGTGGCTTCTGATGTGTTTTAATATCTGTATATGCGTAAGTCGCAAGATATGTGACGAAGGAACCTGAGCAACATGAAGCATAAAGCACTTCCAACAGAAATGGTAAGATGTTAGCTATTCTTACTGGCTCCTGTAGGTCACACATGGAGTCCCAGCACTCAAGAGGCTGGGGCAGGAAGATCAGCATGAGTTAGAGACCAGTGTGTTCCAGGTAGTGAGTTCAAGGTCAGCTTATGCTAAAGAGTGACATTGTGTAGAAAGAAAACAAAAAAGGAGAAAGAAAAAATATGAGCTGTTAATGATTTTTTTTCAAATTTGATACTTGATAATGTTCTGGTTCTCATTTGCATTTTCTTGATTATTGATATATATGGAGTGAATGATTGAATGATCGTATCCATCCAAACTTCCTTACTTAAAGTCCCAACCCCCCTTAGGATGATATTAGCCAATAGGCCTTTAGAAAATAACCAGGGTTAGATCAGGTCATAAGTACGAGACTCTCATGATGTGATTACTAAGTCTGTAAAAATTAGAAGAAAACAGGAAATGGCTTTTTCTGCCTGTAAGTGTAGGGCAAAATGGAGCCAGTGAATGGAAACAAGGAAGAAATCTTTCACCTGAATGGACCATGTTGGCACCATGCTAAACCCTCAGCGTCTAGAGCCATAAGAAATTCCTGTTATAATGTACCAATCTATGGGATTGCAGCCTGAGTCAAGCCTGAAATTGACTGGTTTTTTGTTGTAATAGGCCACTTGTTAGTTCCCAGCTGCTCACCCCAAAATAATCACACAGAAATCATATTATTTGCAATACTGTTTGGCCAATAGCTTAAGCATATTTTTGGCTGACTCTTATATCCTAAACTAGTCCATCTCCATTCATCTGTGTATCACCACTTGGCTGTGGCCTACCAGGTAAAGTTCTGGTGTCTGTCTCTCATGGGGCTACATGGCATCTCACTGACTCTGCCTTCTATCTCCCAGCATTCAGCTTAGTTTTCCCTGCCTACCTGTATTTTGCCCTGCACAGGCCTAAGACAGTTTCTTTGTTAACCAATGGTATTCTCAGCATATAGAGGGGAATCTCACATCACCTCCCCTTTTCTGTTTAAATAAAAAAGGAAGGCTTTAACTTTAACATAGTAAAATTACATATAACAAGACAGGTATCAAGCAAGAATTTTAGTTATAAATTTTGTATATCTACTTTATCTTTTATTATATCTAAGGAAAACTATAACTATTTATTCTTTAATTTCATCAAAGACTCCAGAAGGATATAGTATTACCTAAGTAAACAGGAAGTGCATTGTAAGCAACTTCCAAAACTCTAGAATTGACAGAGACATCTCACTGCCTGGACGTTCGCCCAAAGTTCTTCTTTACCATTGGGGCATCTATCTTAAGCCTACCAGCCCATAGTATCTGGCAGACTTTTCTATGAGGCAGGAAATTTCAAAGACAGTTCTACCTATATTGGCAGTTTGTCAGTCACTTTCTTCTGTGTCCTGCAGAATGTCTCTCAAACTCTTTCATGAAGCAGGAACCTCGAAGGATCATCTCACCTTTAGGCAAGTTTAGCAGTCATTTCTCTGACTCTGCCTTCTATCTCCCAGCATTCAGTTTAGTTATCCCCGCCTACTTATATTCTGACCAGGCCTAAGATAGTTTATTATTAACCAATGGTATTTACAGCATACAGAGGAAAATCCCACATCAGTTTTCCCATATATATAAACCCTTGTAATTTTGTGCTCTTTTTCCTTGTGATCTACTCCAATTCATTATATACTTATATTATTAATACTTTCCTTTTCATGTATTATTTTTTAGCACATCATTTATCTCATTTTTTACTGCATTTATAGTATATAAGTGTCTATTTTGTGGAAAAAACATCTGTTACTTTCTGTTTAATTTTTGCCTTGAGTTGTATGCTGACAGATGCTTTCAGCAAGCTTGAGTAATCAGTGATGTCTTCTCTCAACTTTGCTATAATTATATTAAATTTCAATTAATTTAACCACTTTATCTCAAATAATTTTGATGTTATATTTATATAAATTTTTAATTATTTCAAAATATAATGATATAATTTCCCCCTTCCCTTTCCTCTTGGCAGTCTCTCCCATGCACTCCTCATTACTCTTTTCAAGCTTATGGCTTCTTTTTCTGTAATTATTGTTATATACATGCATTTTTGCATATATTATGCCAATACCATATGGTTTTTCTTACTGTGGTGCTGGAATATATCTTTATTCTGACATGGCAATCTGTCCAGCATTGCTCTTTTTTCTTGGTATTGTTTTGGCTAACTGTGGTCTTTGTTGTTTAATATAAATTTTAGTATAGATTTTTCTATGTGATAATAAGATGGCAATTTTCCTTGAGATTGCATTGAATATGTATATGGCTTTTGTCAGAGTGGTCATTTTTACAATATTATTTCTACCAATCCATATGCATGTGATGTCTTTCCATTTTATAGTATCTTTCTTTATCTCTTCAGAAATTTAAAGTTATCATTAACCTAATTGAGTTAGGTTTATTCATAGATATTTTATTTTATTTGAGGCTATTGTAAATGAGATTGTGTCCATGATCTCTTGGTTTGTATGTTTGTTCTTGATGTGTATAAAAATACTATTGGGCGGTGGTGGCACACACCTTTAATCCCAGCCCTTGGGAGGCAGAGGCAGGCGGATCTCTGTGAGTTCGAGTCCAGCCTGGTCTATAAGGGCTAGTTCCAGGACAGCCAGGACTACACAGAGAAACCTTGTCTTGAAAAATGAAAAGATACATTAAAAAAACTATTGATTTGTACAAGTTGATAATATATCCTGCCGCATTGCTCAATTTGTAGTTGTTAATTTTCTGATAGAATTTTTGTGATTTCTAATATATAGTATAATATCATCTGCAAGTAGAGATAGCTTGATTTCTTCTTTCCCTACTTGTATCATCTTGATTTACTTTTCTCTCCTTATTCCTTCAGTTAGTACTTCAACTCTACTGTGTTCCAGAGGCTTTGGATTGTTATATTTTCATTTTCATATAGTTTCCAGAAATTCTTGATTTATTTCTTGATTATTATGGACCAATTCACAATTCAGTGATGAGTTGTTTAATCTACATGAGTTTGTGTACATACTAGAGACTTGTTTGCTGTTGCTTTTATTACATTATGGTCATATAGTATATAAAGAAAGATTTTAATCTTTCTAAACTTAAGATTTGTTTGGTCTCCTAAGATTTGGCCTATTTTAGAGAACCTTCCATGGACTTCTGAGTAGATTGTCTATTTTCTTTAAATTTTGGGTGGAATATTCTGTAGACATCTGTTAAATTCAGATGATGTATAACATCAATGAATTCTGACGTTTCTCTGTTTACTTTTTTTTTTTTTTGGTCCAGATGACCTGTCTATTGAAGAAAGGCATACTATTAATGGGTTGGTGCTAAACTGTGTCCTTAACTCCAATGCTACATTTTTTTATGAAATTGGGTGTACCAGAATTTAGTGCACGCATGTTTGGGAGAGTAATGTTTTCTTGATAATTATTCCCCCAATAGAATAAAGTATCCCCATTTATCCCATCTGAATGGGTTCAATATGAAGTCTGTTTTTATCAGATATTAGGATATTGATGCCCGATTGCTTTCTGGTCTTGTTTTATTGGAGTACTTTTGTCAATCCTTTTACTCTAATGTTGTACCTATCTTTAAAACTAAGATGCATTTCTTTAAGTGGCAGATAGTCACATTTTGTTTCTCTATCCATTCAGTCAGTCTGTGTCTTTTCATTGGGGAAGCAAAGCCTTTGATATTTAAAATTATATTAAAAGGTGTATATTGATTAGAGTCGTTGTGTTGCTGAAATTTGGTAGTGTTTGTATTCTCAGTGGTACTTTATGTTAGTATGGCTTTGATTTTCTTTCTACAGTCTCTTTCTTGGTTTTGTCCATTCTGTCTATAACCTGAAATATTGCTTTCCATATTTTCTTTAGTGTTGATCTGTTGGATATTATTTTTAGGCTGTTTAGGTCCAGGTAATATTTGTTGTCTCTTCCAACTCTGACAGATAAATTTCCTGGGAATATTAATCTAGGTTGGTCATCATGTTCATTTAGGACTTGGATTGTTTCTGGCTCTTCTGGCTTTCAAGTTTCCTGAAATCAGCTGCTATTATAATAAGTTTTTCTTTATATATGACCTGTGGTTTTTTTCTTATGGTTTTCAGTGAGCTTTCTTTGTTATGCATAAAATGGGGATTTTCTATTTGAGTCTTGTCTACTTTTTGTTCTGTATGCTTCTTGTATTTTCATGGGTGGCATTTTTCCTTGGTTTGAGGAAATTTTCTTCTCCTTGTTGATCTTGTTGAAAATAAGGTCTATCAGTGTCTGTGCTGCTGGGGTTATATTTAGGAAGAGGTCTCCTGTGCCAATGCGTTCAAGTGTACTTCCCACTTTCTCTTCTATAAGGTTCAGTGTGGCTGGCTTTATGTTGAGGTCTTTGATCCATTTGAACTTGAGTTTTGTGCATGGTGATAGATATGGGTCTATTTTCATTCTTCTACATGTTGATATCCAGTTCTGCCAGCACCATTTGTTAAACATGCTTTCTTTTTTTCCATTTGATATTTTTTTGCGTCTTTGTCAAAAATCAGGTGTTCAAAGATGTGTGGATTGATATCTGGGTCTTCTATTCAGCTCCATTGGTCCTCTCTGTCCATTCTTAATGCCAATACCAGGCTATTTTCAGTACTGGAGCTCTGTAGTAGAGTTTGAAATTAGGGATTGTGATGCCTCCAGAAGTTCTTTTATTGTACAGGATTGTTTTGGCTATCCTGGGTTTTTTGCTTTTCCAGATGAAGTTGAGTACTGCTCTTTCGAGGTCTTTGAAGAATTTTGCTGGGATTTTGGTGGGCATTGTGTTGAATCTGTAAGAATGTCCAAGATCAAAATCACCGATGACAACTTATGCTGGGAAGGTTGTGGGGAAAAGGGAACATTTCTTCATTGCTGGTGGGAATGTAAGATGGTACAGCCCCTTTGGATGTCAGTGTGGCGATTTCTCAGAAAATTATTAAACAACCTTCTACAAAACCCAGTAATACCACTTTTGGGTATATATCCAAAGGATGATCAATCGTGCCACAAGGACATGTGCTCAACTATGTTCATAGCAGCTTTGTTTGTCATAGCCAGAACCTGGAAACAACCTAAATGCCCCTTGACTAAAGAAAGGGTAAGGAAAATGTGGTACATTTACACAATGAAATACTGCACAGCAGAAAATAAATAACGACATCTTGAAATTTGCAGGAAAGTGGATGGAGCTAGAAAACATTATTTTGAGTGAGGTAACTGAGACACAGAAAGACAATTATCACATGTACTCACTCATAAGTGGTTTTTAAACATAAAGCTAAGAAAACCAGCCCACAATCCCAGAGAACTTAGACAACAATGCGGACACTAAGAGAGACATACATAGATCTAGTCTACATGGGAACTAGAAAAAGACAAGATCTCCTGAATAAATTGGGAGCAAGGGGACCTTGGGAGAGGGTTGAAGGGGGAAGAGGCAGGGAGGGGATCAGAGAAAAATGTAGAGCTCAATAAAACTCAATTAAAAAAAGAAAGAAAATAAGGTCTATGCTATTAACCTGGGATTCTTCTCCCTTATTTATTCCTATAATCTGAAAGTTTGGTACCTTTTCTGGTGTCCTACATTTACTATATGCTCCTTTCCTGTATTTTAAAAAAACATTGTTAATATTCATTGCATATTTTGTATAAATCTTCTAGTTTATCTTTCAGTCCTAATATTTCATCTCCTTTTTTATCTTATTTTTTACATACTAATCTCATTCCTGCTTCCTTCCCTCCAGCTTGCCCCACCTTACCCTCCCCCCACCCCATCTGCTCCTCAGAGAGGGTAAGACCTCCCATGTAGAGTCTATGAATTCTGTCACATCACTACATTGAGGCAAGACCGAGGACCTCCCCTTTGTGTCTCCACTGAGCAAGGTTTCTCTTTATAGGAAATGGGCTCCAAAAAGCCAGACCATTCATTAGGAATTGTTCCTCGTCCCACTGCCAGTGGCCCCACAAACTGCCCAAGCCTTCCACTGCCACCTGCTTTTAGGGGGTTTAGATGCCTATTTTGTCTTCTAGTTGATCTATTGTACTTGTAAGCCTCTGCCTTTCATTTTCTAATTATATCACTGGGTTTGACAATTGCATCCTCATTTCAGCTTGAGTCATCTTCAGTGTTCTTATTTCTCTATTGAGTTCTATTTGCAAATCCTGGTTTCTTTTCACCATTTCCATCAGCCTTGTGTTTGTGTTTTCTTGAGTATTGATCAGGTGTTTATTCTTGGAGTCTGAGACAGTAATTTCCAAAAGAGCAGGACTGAGCCAGTGACCTGGGCCAGAACAGGCCTTGGACAGTGAACTCCATGAGGAGCAGATCCAAACCAGGGTTATTTGCGGAATCAGGTGTTTATTCTCCTTAAACTCTTTCTCCTTAATTTCATTTAACTGTTGTATTTTCTTTAAATTTCTTGAATTCTTTTATGACATGTATGATCCTTCTTAGTTCTGTGTCCTAGAGTTCATTAAGGAAATTCTCAGAGACAAACATGTCTATATGACTTATGGTTTGAGGACAGGAGATACTGCCTTGATCTTTCCTATTGTTTTGTTTTCTATGTGATTTGGGCATGTGGACTTCTTTTGTTATTTCTTTGTCTGACATTGGTAGAGCAGACTGGAGCAAAACACCCAATGTGTGGCCCCGGGTAGGTCTGCAGGATGGATGTGGCTTAGTTGGAATGAAGTCAGATGGACACCGGAGGCTGCTCTGGTATGCGGGATGTTCATCCTGGTTTAAGTGTGGAGGAGTAGTTTGGAGGGCTGGGGAAGATGTGTAAAGGGGAGAATCGTACTGATTCACTTGTCCAGACTCTGCTAAAGTTTGTGCAAGTTCTTGCTGGGCAGACAGGTTTCATGTGAAGTGGTAGGGGCATGTAGCTGGGTAGCAGGCAGGCAGGGTCCAAGCAGAAGCCTAGAAGTTAGGGATAGTGAAGGGAGCAGTGGCCAAAGTAGGCCAGGACACTGAATGTGGTACCTGGGGGCATGAGGGGATGCACAGAGGCTAGAATCAGGCTGACTTACCCAGCCAAACATGACTGAATGAAAAACATATCAATGTAATGATTGCTAATGATACTCTGCTATACTCATAGGTTGGTACCTAGCCCATTTGTAATCAGAGAGGTTTCATGCAGCAACTGATCAAAACAGATACAAACCCACATTCAAACATTAGGCAGACTTTGGGGAATCCTGAAGAAAGGGGCTGGGAGATAAAACATTGTAGGAGCCAGAGGGGTCAAGAACACCCCAAAAAACCCACAAATTCAGGGAGCCTGCATGAGACTGACTTAGGCACTCTGCATATATGGGACAGTTGTGGAACTTGGTCTTCTTGTGGGATTTCTAACAGTGGGAACAGGGGCTATCTCTGACTCTTTTACTGGCTTTTGGGACCCTACTCCTCATACTGGGTCACCTTGCCCAATCTTAATACAAGGGGAGGTGTTTAGTCTTACTACAACTTGATATGCCATGTTTTGTTGATATCTATGGGAGACCTGCCCTTTCCTGGACAGAAACAGAGGAGTGGATTTGGGGTGAGAAAAGGATAGGGGTTGGGGGAGGAACTGGGAGGAAAAGAGGGAGGGGAAACTGTAGTCAGGATGTAAGATGAATAGATACATACATACATACATACATACATACATACATACATACATACATACATACACACATACATAAATAGATGATAGATACATAGATAGATGATAGATATAAAAATGTGGTTTTCAGAGCCATAGACTAGAATCTAACAAAAAACTCGTGCCAAACATGGGAAGCCTCCCTTTAGTTGTTGCCTCAGGGAGTCCAAGAGACTCCTATAAAAATATAGGTAATTACAATTGCTGTTTGCTGTTCAAGTTCCCAAATCTTGAAGGTAAAACCTATTGCTGAAGGCACCACATACTTTAGACATGGGACTTGAAGAAGTCTAACTAAAACTGACCTGTAATCCCCCTTCCTGAAGACTGGCTCTCATAGTATCTAAATGTACTATCCAAGCTGCCAAAGGGAAAAGCAATCAATGGTCATACCCAGGAGTAAAGCCAATAAACCACAAAATGAGCGGTATGGCAAGATTCCCCCAATGGTGTAATAGTGTCACTTAGATCTTGGTGGTGATCAACAGCTGTTTAATTTGACTTAAGACCTGTAAAACAGGAAGGAAGTCTTCTCTGACATTCTAAACCTAGCCAACTATGTGGCAGTGGATGGTGAATGAGATCTTGGACCCTAGAGAGTATTCTACTATGGACAGTTTCCTAAACCAATATAAGTTTTACCTGCATTATAAACATGTTATCTTTTTGCCCACAAATAAATGTGTTTCACTCCTATCAAAAAATCTTCATTTTACAGAAGATGGAGATCCATAAGTGGTAAAAATGCAGAAAATAAATGACTGTGGGGAGCCAAGCCCCTGTTGATACATCTATAACACAACCCCATACCTACGGTAAAGGGAGCATCACAGAAGAAAGAGGGGAAACATTTCAAGAACCAGAGGACTAGGGTTTCTGCAGCTAGATAGTGTCTTCTATATATGACAGGGAAACCAGACCCATGAAATCTCAACAATATGTTCACCTAAATAAGGCATGCATATTAACTACATCATTGTAAATGGGGAAAATACCACAGGCCCCCATGCATAGATGAAGAGCTATAAGCAATTAATGGCTCTATTTTCCCTAGAGGTGAGAGTACTGATAGTTATATAATACCAAGTGGTCAGCCTTAAATGCATGTGAGCAAAACTAAATTGACTCTGTGTATGTGTGTGTGTGTGTGTGTGTGTATACATATACATATAATTTGAAAAAGGGCAGTCAATTTTATGAGGGAATGGAAGGACATGAAAAGAGTTGGTTAATAGGAAGAAGGATAGAAAAGTACTACTCATATATGATATACTGAAAAAAATAAACCATTTAAATGAAATATGTAAAGATAATCTCAAGAAAGAAATACATAATAAAAAGACAAAACATAGAGATTTTTCAGCAATAAAATTATATTTGCCACAAAAGAAACTTGTATATTTAGAAAATTTAGGATTTTACTATTATCATTTTAATATTTTCTCTTTAATGTAGTTTTATGTTTTAAAATGAATATATATCATTCATATTGTGACAAATTAAAAAATAATTTAAATTTGAAGTATAATATATTTTAAAATGATTGAGGCTGATGGTTGTTCAATAGAAATATATTTTGAGCCACATGTCCAATTTTTAGTTTTGTGGTATAAACAGTATTTTAAAGGAATAAATATTTAAGTGAAATTAATTTTAATAATAACCAGAAGCTGGGTGGCTCAGAGACCTAGGTTGGAACCAAACACAGTTGACAAAAAAAGTCAATGAAATGATTCCTATGATATTCTGCTATATTAATAGATCAGTGCCTAGCCCAGTCATAATCAGAGACGCTTCCTCCAGCAACTGATGGGAGCAGATGCAGATATTCACAGCCAAACACTAGGCAAAGCCAGGGGAACCCAAAGGCAGAAGTAGGATTGTAGAAACCAGAGGGGTCAAGGACACCCGGAGAGAGAAGAGCACAGCCTACAGAACCAACTAAGCAAGACCCATAGGGGCTCACAGAGACTGAAGGAGCAATCACTGACCCTGTATGGGTCTGAGCAATGTTATGGTTGTGCAGCTGAATGTTCATGTGGTACTCCTAAGAGTGGGAGCAGGGGCTGCCTCTAACTGTTGTCTGCTCGTGGGACCCTTTCATCCCCTATTGGGTTGCCTTGGCTAGCCTTGATATGAGGGTTTGTGCGTAATGTTATTGCATCTTGCTATGCCATATTCGGTTGATATCCCTTGGAGGCCTGCTCTTTTCTGAAGGGAAACATAGGAGCAGTGAATCTGGGGAAGAGGAGAGGTGGGGGAAGAGACTGGGAGGAGGGGAGGGAGGGGAGGCTACAGTTGTGATGTACTATATGAGAGAAAAATAAAGAAAAATTCTGACAAAACTTTCAAAATGGCATATTTAACAAGTATTTAATGAAAAACAATCAACAAGATATTAATGACTTTTGAAGTTTTGTGTGCATTTTACACTTTTGACGCATCTCTAATTACATTACACACAGTTTGAATTCTCACTAGTCACACATGGCTTATGGTCACTGTAGACTTGGAGGGTAAATATCTTGAATCCCTAATCAGTCTCAATCATTTGTTACCTTATTTTGGAATTATAGTTGATATGACCTAGACCTAAAAAGTCTCAATTTTCCTAAGCAGTTCATTAATTATTCAAATAATGTACATCACTCTGAGAGACAAATTATTACACCTGGGATCAATAAATACTTTTTAAACCCCATAAACTTTCTTAACTTTCAAACATTAAGCATTCATTTTAGTGAATGAATCATTTTTACTTTCATTTTGCATGTTTTACACCATTATGAGCTAACATTTACTAGAACTTGGTATATGTTATGCATTGCAATGAACATTCTCTGGTTTACAGCTAAGTAAATGCAGCGAAAGGAGGGTTATGCAACTTTGTTCAATATTTGAGCTACGGTTTGCCTCCTCACTCCAAAGTCTACGCTTGTTCAAACATTTCTTCAAAGGGGGGTGTAATCTCCCCCCGCCCCGCCCCATACACACACTTTGTCCATGTACCATGTGCTGTTTCTTGTGGTCATTTCTCCAAGATTGCAGCATACATCTGGTGTCCTCCAGTCTGCCTTGATCTAGTTTCCCCTTAGATTCTCTTTTATTCCTATCCTAGATCTCCTTTACAAATGATGTTTCAATTTCTTACCTTCATCGTTCATTTTTCTAACACGGCATTGTGCCTGTTTTCATCACCTTTATGCGAAGGCTGCTAAAATGATGGTGCACTGGTGCTAGATAATTGTGTGCATTCCTTCTCAATTCTACATTAAATGACAGCATATTGCTAGCATGAAGTCAGCTACAAATGCTTTACTCAAAGCTCCGCCGTTAAACTTTTATCATTGCTAACTGCTTTAGCATCTCTTGATTTTTTTTTCATGACTCAAGATGGGTATAACATATTTAAAAACACACCTTTCTATATGCCTATATACTTGTTCTTATGGTGGCATAAATATTACATTTTTACTCAACCTTTTTTGTTGTTTTTTGTTTGTTTGTTTTGTTTTGTTTTGAGTCAGGGTTTCTCTGTGTACTCCTGGCTGTCCTGAAACTCACTCAGTAGACCAGGCTGACCTTGAACTCACAGACATCCCCCCCCTCCCGCCTCTGCCTTCCAAGTGCTGCGATCCTCCCACTGCCACTGTAGCCAACACTTTTGCATAGACTTCTTCAGTTAATTACAATGCTTCTAAGTATGTGTGGTACATTTTACTCCTCTGAAACTCAAGTCAATTTTATTCTCCAGTTCTATTGGAACATCTTACTATAAATTTCTCACTGACTGTAACTCTAAGTTCTATTTAAACGTGTACTTTAGTACCTTGAATATTCACTAATTAATGTTTGTTCTTAATGCGTTTTGCTTCTCAGGCCAATTGGATATTATGGTCCAAAACCAGGAATTGTTTCGTTTTCCTGCCCCGTGTTTCCATCTTCTCTTCTCTTTGCTGTCTCTTGCTCTACATTTCTGACATCCATTTTACAATTTCCTCACTAATATCTAACGTTTGCCATTCAGCTTCTACCTATTTCAACCTCAAGCCACTTAAAATAGCTACAAGAGCCTGTTGTTGTTGCCATCATCATTGTCATCAATTTTTTCTCTGAAACCCTTCTATAACTATGCCTACAAGGCAATAGAGATGACGTTGATTAAATATTTAATTTTCCCAAATTTTTCAGATTTACGATAACAGAGATTTTACTGATAATTTATTTATCAGCAGAAATGGAAAATAATGTATGTTGTCAGATTTACCAATTTATAGTCCTAAGAGGGCATTCCCATTTCTAGGAACAGATATCCCCTAGACCCACATATTATAGCTTCCATTTATTCATATTAATATCCAAAATCTGAGCTTCTTGAGAAAAACCCCAAAGGTCTTTTTGCTAAGATGCCATTGCTTACTCAATCAAATCAGATGATTAAAGGGCTTCAAATTCCTGCTCTTTTGTTTTTTCATCCTATGGTTTCACTCTAACATAGAATGAAATATAGCTTTTCATTATAGATGTTTACCACAAGTGTGACAGGTAATCTCACAATAGATGCCTGAATATTTCTAAATTCAGCCTTCTGTGTCTTCTAGCAATTCTTTTCTTCTTTTAGGGATAAACAGGTTATTTTAAGAAATCTTGTTAAATGTAAGTTTTTATCAGACATTGACAAAATAAGATGATATTATAAAATAAATGAATTTTTTGTTTGTTTGGTTTGATTTTTGGTTTTTAGAGAAAGGGTGTCTGTGTGTAACCCTAGCTGTCCTGGCACTCACTCACTCTAGACCAGACTGGCCTCAAACTCAGAGGTCTGTTTGCCTCTGCCTTCCAAGTGCTTGGGTTAAAGGCATGTGCCACCACTACTAGGTCAAAAGAATGTTTATTTTTATTATTCTGTTATTTATGTGAAAGCCCTCACTGACCCTGAGTATATAATTACTTTTCATTGCATATAAGAGATTGGCTTTTCTTCTAGCATTTGCTAGACTTTCTGAGTCTATAGCTCCAGGTTTATATTAAATTGGTGTCAGATCCCCTGCAACTGGATCTTTAGACAGTTGTGAGCTGCCATGTGGGTGCTGGGAATTGAACCCGGGTCCTTTGGAAGAGCAGTCAGTGCTCTTAACCACTGAGCCATCTCTCCAGCCCATGATATTTTACAACCTGATAAGGCAAAAAATATTCCTTAGACTCATAATTTATATCAATTTATATAGTTTGAAGTTAAATTTTATGAGACTATTGAGAATTTGAATACAGATTGTACATTGTTAATTTTAATATGCAAAATATTTTAGTTGTTTTATTTTATTTTAATAAACAACATTCTCTTTTGGCTGGAGAGATTGCCTTGCAGTAATGGGAACCTGCATTTTATCCTCAGAGACAATGTTTTATAAAATGTGGAAGTTTGACATGGTGTCAAGTGCTTATAAACCTAGCACTGGGAAGGTAGAGATGGGTCAGTCTCCAGAGGCTGCTGCTGTCTCCCTTGACTCCGCCTTCTTTCTCCCTGTATTCATTTTGGCCTTTTCTCCATAGCTATATTCTGCCCTGCCATAGGTCAAAGCAGCTTCTTTACTAACCAATAGTAATAAAACATATTCACAGCATACAAAAGGACATCCCACATCAGAGAGATCCTGTCCTAAAAATAAAAAAAAGTTAAGAATACTGACTGCTCTTCTGGATGACTTGAGCTCAATTCCCAGCACTCACAAGCAACTTACAACTGCCTATAATTCCAATTCCAGGGGACCCAATGCCCTCTTCTGGCCTCCTCAGATACCAGGCACAGATATAGAGAACAGATATATCTGCAGGCAAAACACCAATACACATAAAATAATTAAGTAAAATTAAAAAGTGAACATTATATGAAAATTGTCCTCTGGTTTCCACAGGCACGCATACATACATCTTCACACACCTGCACACACACATAGACATGCACAACTCCCACACTTATACATACATAAAAAGAAAACCATAATGTTTTATTTCCTATTCTGTATCTAATTAATTCCAAACATAGCATGTAAAACAATCTGACTTTATGATCCCAAAGATCTGAAGTCATGAGTCCAGGGTGATTCATCTGAGTCCTCTGCCTCAAGGTCTTTCACAAAGTTGTAATCAAGATGTAGACCGGGCCTAGCATTTTACAGCTCCTTGTGGGAAGTTCCACCTCCAGTCAGGTGGTCCTGGGGTATATAAGAGAGCCATATGAGTAGACCATAGGGAAAAAGCCAGTAATGAGCTCTCATCCATGGCCTGTGCATCAGTTTCTGCCTCTAGGTTCCTACCCTGAGTGCCTGCTCTGACTTCCCTCAGGAATGGACTTATAAATTATAAGCTGAAATAAAATCTGTCACCCCCAAGTTATGTTTGGTCATGGTGTTCTATTACAGCAATAGAAATACTAAGACAGTATTTTCACAAATACAGATTTACAGCGAAAAAATTGTGTCAACATCTATTCAGATATTGCTGGAGCAATGATGGCTAAGAAAGGTAGGCTTATAGGAAAAAACAAAGGGTTTTGTAATAAGAATATTATTTTTAATTACTGTATGATCCACTGAAAAGCACTTGAAGTTAACTATAGTTCCCATTTAAGAATGGGGATAATAAGCATACACATATCAGTAACCTTTTAGACATTAATGAACAGCAAAATCACCAAAGATTTTGTCAAAATGAAAGTTCTAGACTCCTATTTAGTGAACCTAGGGTGGGACCTTACATTCATGTATAAACTCATAATTTAATATACTCCAAGTGATTTTTGTACCACTAATAGAGTAGCATACTGTCAGGAACATTTAGTCATTTATAAATAAGTCCAGTGTTCTTTTAGAAATTGCAAACAATCTCTTCTAGTAAAGGAAGTTATACATTCAAATTTATTTCTGTAGCTAGGAACTGTACTCAGTCAAAAACAGAGCTCCAGACTCAATCATTATTTTTCTCCTTTTGAACATGCCTGCTTCTAGTCAGGCAAAAATTGTAGCATAATCAGCAGACATTGGATCCTTGATCAAAACACAGGAAGTATGAAGGACGACTGCCACCTGCTCTTGGACACTGCTTAGTACCCTAAGGGAAGAATTTGCAGGTAGGGCTCGTGTCCAGTAGGTGAGGACGGGTGAAAACTAGGTAAACCATACCCTTGTGACCTTGCTTCACTTGTGTGAAAACAGTGTCATTCTTGATTTGTAAAAAAATTCTTTGGCTTATCTGTGTAGCGACAAGCCTTAGTTTCAGCTAATGAATATTAAGTGGCCTTGCTTCTTTTATAAAGTGACTTAAAGTATTGTATTTCTTCCCCCAAGTACAGAGAAAAATAAACCACCAAGGCAATATCAGCCTGTATTTCTTACAACAAATTGATTGGAGAAGTGCCCAGAGGATTACTAAAATAAACGTCTGTTTCTATGAACGTGAGAAAAACAACAGGAAAGACTTGCCCATAAGGAGGGCAGCACAATCCCATTAGCTGGGGTCAGGGATGGAATGAAGGCAGAAACAGTGGTGTTCACTCTCACTCCCTTTCCCTCACTCCCAGCCACAATGGCGTGAGCTACTCTGCTGCACAACATCCTCCCCACAATGATAGGGGAAACTATTTGCAACCGGGAACCAAAATAAATCCTTTCTCCCTTTGAGTTGTTCATACCGGGTACTTAATAACATGGGTGAAAAGCATACGATCAAACCTTTTGTTACTGGTCAGGATCTGGGCAAAGTGTTTCCAGGTCTCTTAACCAAATAATTGGGGGGAAAAGCTCCCAAATTTGCTAAAGAGCAAGGTGAATTTTGATCAAAGCAAAGCAATAGTGTAGGTTACAGAGGGATACATTGTCAATATTGACAGTAAACCACATGAGTGAGAACACTCAAGGTCCCCATTATAGTTCAGGGCTTCCTTTCATGGGATTTAAGAGAAGGTTACTATGGGACATAGTTTAGGTGATTCTCTTACTTTGATTGACAGATCAAGTCATACATTCATTTTCCCTAATACATATGTCCCTTCTCACAGTGCACCCGATTTTAATATGCATGCCCAGTTATTCATAGGCATACAATGCTAAATAAGGGATTGTCCTTAAGAAGTTACTGCAGGATATACTTTTGCCTTAAAGTGCATATATCCCAAACCAGTCTAAGCCAGGATCAGCCCTTCTGTTCTCCACACCCAGATACTTTGAGAACTCACTTGAATGGAAATAATCTAAGTGTGATTGTCACCTGGCTGTAACACACTATTATTTGTTGCGAGATGGGAGTATGTGTAGCACGCCGCAGGTGAGGGGCTGAAGGGGTTCCACTATTGTTGGCTGCATTGTGTGGAGGGGGATGTGTGTATGCACACAGGTGAAAGGAATAGGTTGCAAAGTGTATTATTAGACCATGGGAAGCTGGGCATAACCAAAAACAAATGGGGGCCCCAGGGTACTAAAATGTCTCC
Organism: Ondatra zibethicus; assembly: GCA_004026605.1. Classification (NCBI taxonomy): domain Eukaryota; kingdom Metazoa; phylum Chordata; class Mammalia; order Rodentia; family Cricetidae; genus Ondatra; species Ondatra zibethicus. Next base: position 1,086 of record PVIU01015390.1, on the reverse strand, counting down.
TGTTTGTCTGCCTTACTTTCACAGAAATGAGTCCCAGTATTAATCCTTCTACAATTTAATTCCACCACTTTCCCATGGAGTGTGGCATATATAAGTAACCTTTAAATAATAAAGACTAAGATTGCTTTTTAAATCTGCTTTATTAGCTTCACAATATATAATGAGATTCTTTCCATGCATTAGATAAATTCTGCTAACAACAAAAATTAAGACTGAATCAAAAACACAAGTTTCAATTAGAAGCTGGCAGTAAGTGGAGACCCATGAGGAACAAGTAACATCAAAAATTTTACAACCGTACATCACAAACATTAAGTTTTAGAAGCAGGGATCCCCGTATCATCTTCAGAGAAAACCAGGATTCAGGGCATAAGGCAAAACTCATCATGATGGTCATGGTGCGGGGGGTCAGTGCTAACTGCCCGCAGAGTATGGCTCAGCTGCCTTTCCCTCAACTTCTCCATGAGCTGCCTCACATCATCCCCAAACCTTTCCCTGTTCTCCTCTCTCAGCCTTGCCTGGGGCTCTCCCACCCTATGCATCAGGTCCCATCTATAGTGCACGATGGGCTGCCTAACGCGGAACCGCCTGCGACTTCCTCGAGGCGCAGAGTATTCGGCTTCAAGAGGCAGGATCACAGGCTGCTCCCTTTTCTTAGCACCTTGCGGCTTTTCTTCCTTTTCCTCCTTTTCCTGATGGTCATTTTCCATGTTGAGATTTTTTCCTCCTTGTTCCTCTTTGGATTCCATTTCTCCTGGAAGACAAGGGAATTGTTCAAAGGTTCAGCACCGAGGACAGAGGCCCACTTTCCAACATTCTCTATCTTGGATGTCCATATGTTTACTTTGTTTTTCAAATTTTATTTTCCTACCTGAAAGGCCCAACACGCCCTCTAGGGGGCCCCCAGTTCCATCCCCTCCCTCTCCACAACCCACCATTTTCCCTGTAGATCTATCTCCAAGGTTTTTGCAGGCATCAAAATGGAGGATGAAGTTAGTGGATGGGGATGGTGGGTGGTGGTGGGGGAGATGGGACGTAGAATGTGGGGGATGGAATGGAAGGTGGGAAGGGATAGATGGGGTAGCT
>PVIU01015389.1:0-48510 GCA_004026605.1 Ondatra zibethicus | reverse complement strand
GTTTTTTTTACCGCTGAGTAGTACTCAAATGTGTAGATGTGCCACACTTGCTTTATCCATTCTTCCATTGAGGGGCATCTAGGTTGTTTCCAGGTTCTGGCTATTACAAATAATGCTGCTATGAACATAGTTGAACAAATGCTTTTGTAGTATGATTGGGCATCTCTTGGATATATTTCCAAGAATGGTATTGCTGGATCCTGAGGTAGGTTGACTCCCAATTTTCTGAGAAACTGCCACACTGATTTCCAAAGTGGTTGCACGAGTTTGCATTCCCACCAGCAATGGATGAGTGTTCCCCTTACTCCACATCCTCTCCAGTATAAGTTATCATTAGTGTTTTTGATTTTAGCCATTCTGACAGGTATAAGATGGTATCTTAAAGTTGTTTAGATTTGCATTTCCCTGATAGATAAGGAAGTTGAACATGTCCTTAAGTATCTTGTGGCCATTTGAAATTCTTCTATTGAGAATTCTCTGTTCAATTCAGTACCCCATTTTTTATTGGGTTATTTAGAATTTTAATGTCTAGTTTCTTGACTTCTTTATATATTTTGGAGATCAGACCTTTGTCAGATGTGGGGTTGGTGAAGATCTTCTCCCATTCAGTAGGTTGCCTTTTTGTCTTAATGATTGTGTCCTTTGCTTTACAGAAGCTTCTCAGTTTCAGGAGGTCCCATTTATTCATTGTTGCTCTTATTGTCTGTGCTACTGGGGTTATATGTAGGAAGTGGTCTCCTGTGCCCATGTATTGCAGGCTACTTCCCACTTTCTCTTCTATCAGGTTCAGTGTGGTTGGATTTATATTGAAGTCTTCAATCCATTTGGACTTGAGTTTTGTGCATGGTGATAGATATGGATCTATTTTCATTCTTCTATGGGTTGACAACCACTTATGCCAGCACCATTTGTTAAAGATGCTTTCTTTCTTCCATTGTATAATTTTAGCTTCTTTGTCAAAAATCAGGTGTTCATAGGTTTGTGGATTAATATCCGGGTCTTCGATTTGATTCTATTGGTCGATGTCTCTGTTTTTATGCTAATACCAAGCTGTCTCAGTGTGTTTTTAAGATTGGATGAAAAATGATCACCCTAGCCAATGGTGCAGGGGTGGAATGGTGCAGAATTTATCAAAGATAGATGTCAGATTAAACCTGTTGGCAAAAGATACCTTGTGATACAACCTGAAGACTTCATCACTTCCTGGAGTTACGCTACCCAGAATCCCCAGCACCCTTCTCACTTGCTCTGTGACCTTGAACAATGGCTTCAAGTCTTCTAAGCTCCTATTTACTCTTCTGCACAATGGAGATGCTAACCCCCACTTCTCAGGGCTGGTGAGGAGTTCAGTGACTCACACAGTTCCAGATCTGGAATGAGTATTTGATAAATGTTAGCTATCATTGGCTTTATTTTGTTTTCACAAGCTATTAGTTACTGGGACATATGGACAAATGGGTGAAAAATAATTTTCAGTTCACAAACCACACTGGCAGAACAGAATAAAACCACAGTGGTACTGATCATTGAAGATGAGTCACAAAGATCGCACCTATGAACAACTGAGGGTATCTTCTCGGGCCCTTTCTCAGCACTTGGCACTTGACAACATGATATAAGCAATGGGACCTTGCTTTGATGTAGTTAAGAGTAGAAATAACCACATGCTTCTCATTATCCTTTCCCCAAACAAAATTAGACAAAATAAGATCTTAACAAAAGGGTAACTAATGATTCTACTGAAGAATACACAACAAACACATACAGAATTATATTTAATTCATGTCTTCCCCAGCCATCTACTCAAAGGGTACCAGAAATCTCACCAGAAAGGGAGGAGCAGGGGAGGGTGGAAATGGTGGTCAGGAAGAGTACTCCGTGGAAAGAGTGCTTCCTCAAGTGATTAGAGTACACTGTGTCACATCGGAATTACGATAAGCACACATTGCTGGGGAGGAGTTTGCAGAGTCCCACCTCTAGCCGAAGAGCTCCTGGCAACTGATGGCTGCTGGAAAAGGCTGGTCAGTTGTCTTCAGAAATGCCACCCCTGAGAGAGGTCCATGCTCCAGTAGATGGACTTACACCCTCATATACACAGACAGCTCTATGTGCGTCTGGTGGATTTAAAAACAGAAGGCAGGGAGGGAGTTAAGGGGGAGGGAATAGGGCATGAATTTAATCAAACCAAAGCACATTATATGCACATGGAATTCTTAATGAAAAATATAGGAACCAGAAGAAGTTTTGAATGATTTAAGAAATATGTTAGCTATAAATACACACACACACACACACACACACACACACACTCACGCACACACACACACACACATGTGCGCGCGATCAGATCAAATTAGTTATGATGCTTCCATCAACTTTATTATCTTAAAAAAACTATCATTTGTTTTGGTGGTGGCAAATGATAGTTTGCATTATTTTGTCTAGACTTTGCACCAAGGTTTTGGTCAAATGCCTGTCTTTAACCTCAGAAGACTGGAAAATAGATCAGTTCCCGTAGCCTGTGTGGGCCTCATCCAATAGCCTGAAGCTCGTGTGCTGAGGAGCTCTTTCCGCTCCTTCAGCCAATAGCCTTTAAGATACCAGCCCACTGGGGCGTGGTCTATTTTATTTTAAAAAGCGGCAGGCAGCCCTCCTGCTCTCTCTCTTGCTTCCGGCTCCATTCCTAATGCTAGACTCTCTGTTTCCTGTTTGCGACTAGAGGACTGTGGTGTAGGACGGTGTTCTGTAAGTTTTTTCCCCTCCAATAAATAACCCCTTTTAACCAAACTGGTGTGGGATTGTTTTGCGGCTTTACTCCTGAGGAGGGAAAGAATCGGGGGACAACATCAACTCTTCCTTGGGCCTCCAGCCTGCCTGGTTGCCTAGAGATTTCAAACTTGTCAGCTCCTTACACCAATTCCCTAGACCTATTCTTATTTTCTCCCCTTGTTTCCTTTCCCTTTTACTCGTTTTCACTCTCAGTTTGCTTCTCTGAATGTTGACCAAAACAGTTGTGATGGCTAATCAGTTTGATTGAATCTGGAATCAATTGGAATCAATTGGATTTCCAAGATCCAATTATTGAAGCAGGAAGACCCATCCCTATTCCTCAGCCAGGGGCACCTTCTGGTGGAAGCCCAGACATGGAAGAAGCGAACTTTCTTCTTTTGCTTGCTGCTGTGGCATTCCTTCACGAATATTTGAAGAAGCTTCTTCAGGCTTCCCATACAGCTCTCCAGGAATCCTCAGGCCTTCAGCACCAGACTGCTGGGAAATTCAGCCTCAGGGACTGAATAACTACTGGATTCTCCATCTCTCCAGTGGTGACAGCCATTGTTGGACTACCTAGGCCATATCATGTAAGCCGATATAATATTCCCTTTAATGTATATATTCATTATATATAAGCCATTATAATAACCATATACATGTATATATACATATATATATATTCATTCTATCATCCTCTTCTTTTAGAAAATCCTAACTCATATAACAGGCATCAATCAAGTAGAAGATGTGCGTAAGGAACATCAAACTCACTTTCTGTTGGGCTGCACTGTTCACACCCTGTAACATTATAAATTATTCACACACTGGTATTTGCCAAAGTTAATGGAAAAAATGAGTTTTAGTCAATTTAGAGCAGCAATTGCTTTGCGAAGATATTGTTGCTATTTCTCAACAAATGTGTCCCCTTAGTACCTGGCCATCATATTCCAAGGTAGATTTCTAGGGAACACTTGTCTCTTGGTGATGGCGGACATTCTTTATCAAAACAAAGATTTTAATGAATAGCTGGAACAGAAAGGTCTAGCCACAGGCACTGAAACCTGGAGGAAACTGTCTTCCATACTGGAGGGCTATGTATTTGTGTTTAGGGGCTCTCAGAAGGAAACCACCGAGCACAGGAAATTTTCAGTGGTCCTTCCCCAGTTAACAGAGACAGGCAGATAGTGATAGGGCAGGCGCAGGTGAGTGGGTTCTAGGGCAGGGCTTCCAGGAGGGGGGAGCAAAGGCTATTAGAGTTTGTAGTATGATGGGTGGGCTTCCACCCACACTCAACTCCTCATATCCATTGTGGCAGGACCACTGTTAAGGCCTCATGTCACCAACTGGGACCATAAGTAGCGTTACACCACTGAAGCATCCCAGAGAGGAAAGCAGGAATTCCACATCTCACAGGTTACAGGGATGCTGAGCTCACCTCACCCAAGCCATGGAATGTCCTCCAGTGGCATAGTTGAGAAGTGTTAGGCTATGAGCAGAGATTCATTTTAGCTATTCTCTTGTTCTGGCAGATGCATTTTCACCTTTGAAGTTGCTTTGACCTGGCAGCAAGCCATGTGGTCTACTCTGTTTCTTTTTTTTTATTATTGATTTTTATTGAGCTCTACATTTTTCTCTGCTCCCCTCCCTGCTTCTCCCCTCCCCCAAGGTCCCCATGCTCCCAATTTACTCAGGAGATCTTGTCTTTTTCTACTTCCCATGTAGATTATATCTCTCTTTGTGTCCTCATTGTTGTCTAGGTTCTCTGGGATTGTGATTTGTAGGCTGGTTTTCTTTGCTTTATGTTTAAAAACCACTTATTAGTGAGTACATGTGATATTTGTCTTTCTGTGTCTGGGTTACCTCACTCAAAATGATATTTTCTATCTCCATCCATTTTCCTGAAAAATTCAAGATGTCATTATTTTTTTCTACTGTGTATTACTCCATTGTATAAATGTACCACATTTTCCTTATCCATTCTTTGGTCGAGGGGCATGCTGTATATTGCCTTTATTATGTTTTGGTATGTTTCTTGTATCTCTGCTCTCTCCAAGACCTTTATCATGAAGGGATGATGTATTTTGTCGAAGGGTTTTTCAGCATCTAATGAGATGATCATGTGATTTTTATTTTTCAGTTTGTTTATATGGTGAATTATGTTGACAGATTTTCATATGTTGAACCATCCCTGCATCTCTGGGATGAAGCAGACTTGATCATGGTGGATGATGGTTCTGATGTGTTCTGGGATTCGATTTGCTAGTATTTTATTTAGTATTTTTGCATCAATGTTCATGAGTGAGATTGGTCTGTAATTCTCTTTTTTTAGTATTGTCTTTCTGTGGTTTGGGTATCAGGGTAATTGTAGCCTCATAAAAAGAGTTTGGTAATGTTCCTTGTGTTTCTATTGTGTGGAATAATTTGAGGAGTATTGGTATTAGTTCTTCTTTGAAAGTCTTGTAGAATTCTGAGCTGAAACCATCTGGTCTTGGGCTTTTTTTGGTTGGGAGACTTTTGATGGCTGTTTCTATTTCTTCAACAGTTATAGGTCTGTTTAATTTGCTTATCTGGTCTTGATTTAATTTTGGTAAGTGATATTTATCCAGGAAGTTGCCCATTTCCTTTAAGTTTTCCAATTTTGTGGAGTACAGGTTTTCGAAATATGACCTGATGATCCTCTGTACTTCCTCCGTGTCTGTTGGTATGTCCCCCTTTTCATTTCTGATTTTGTTAATTTGGATATTCTCTCTCTGCCTTTTGGTTAGTTTGGGTAAAGGTTTGTCTATTTTGTTATTTTTCTCTAAGAACCAACTCTTTGTCTCATTGATTCTTTGTATTGTTTTCTTTGTTTCTATTTTGTTGATTTCAGCTCTCAGTTTGATTATTTCCTGCTGTCTAGTTCTCTTAGGTGAGTTTGCTTCTGTATATAACTGTAGTGGCCAATCTCAAGGCTGTCTGCAAATGAGTAACATCCCATTCAGTACTCAGCTAAGTTGGGGGAGCAGGGTTTGCAAGAGTGAGTCTCCCAGGGTCACCACAACTTTTGTCTGTCAATTACTCAGACAATTCTGCATGGTGAAAGTTTATCTTTTTAGAAAATTGTTCATGTGTAATCAGTGACCAGAAAATCTTGGTGACATAGAACAGTGTCATTTATTTGCCTATCGTACATATATGAATTCAGTCTGGATTGGTTGTTCTAGGCTTGACTGCAAGTTGACTTCAGGCCTGTTCCACCTGTCTGTCTCCTTTGAAGTCAGTAAATTACTTGGGCTACAGTCTTCTCTTGCAGGAGTGCATGTGGGTGAGCATAGTTCACCCTCTGCTCATGTCGCACAGACAACGCAATACCCATGGCCGAGCTTAGCAACCCGAGAAACAGGAAAGGTATCTACTGCTCATCCAGAGGCAGGGAGAGACTAGCAAATCCCCAAAGCAGCAGATCATCTAGATGGTTGCACACCATCTCTTCTTAATTTCTGTCCTGGTGAAGGCTAACCCACAGTTTGACTGTCCTAGCGATAGTAACAGTGTTTGGAATCGTGGGGTCTTTCCCCTGAGGGATCATCTCTCCTCCTAAGGAGAGCCATCCAACAGCTCTTCTGCAAAGCCTAAGGGCTCACACCAGTGCCCTGTGGGCTTCAAGCTATGAGTCACCAGCTGCAGCTGCCTACTGAGGTGAAACTCAGGTCTGGTGTAGGCAGAAATAGTGCGATAAAGGAAACGAGCTCATCTCAGAAGAGGTGTGGTCCTGATAAATCTGAGCTCTCCATTCCTCTTCGACTGAGCATGATCAAAATAGCCAAGGTTTTTTCTGCTGTTCAGTTGCCCAAAGCATCACAGTTTGTTTGTATACCTCTTAGTTAATACTGAGTAGATTAATTATAGAGGAATAAAAGTCACAGTGACTTAAGCATATTAATCGTCTGAACAATTGTCGACTATGATATTTGATGCCAGTATAAAAGACTACCTTAAGTTGCATAATATTGTTATTTAATTATCTGTGATTGAGTTAGAAGTTAATTAGTACATATGTTTCCAGGGTTGCCAAGAGTCTATCATTGGTTTAATGTAAAAGTAGAGATATTGAGCAGGATAGGGCACTACTTAGGTGCATGATTAAATCAATTTATTTTGTTTCTAATGAATCTAACGTAATTCTGAAGGTTGATGTTTGCTAATAATGATTATGCCACTTGTAAAAGTCTTCCCTACCACTTGGGGAAAAGTTGATAAGTAAATTGGTACATCGCTAACCAACAGGTTGATCATATATGGTTCATTACCAATCTCACTTCCTCATAACTTGGAATGCCTGGCCCTTCCAACAGTGTGTGTTTCTCCTGAGGAGGATGCTGGGCATGGGAACAATTGCGCATGTTGCTTTCCTAACTGCCACACCAAGTTTCAACAGGGTTTCCCCTAGACAGGTCACTGAATGACAGGGTGGCAAAATCTTAGCTCTGATATCAGAGCCTGAGGTGTCTGTCTTCATGACACCAATTCTTCTATCTGTGTTTCAGTTGGGAAATGCAACCTAGCTAGGATTTGGTTTTGCCTGGCTTGTCTGTGGAAGTATTTAGGACAGGAAAATACTATGCATGCACTTATTTTCATCATTTTCAGTGTTGTTCCTCAGTTTCCCTTCTGTTTTGAAGGAATAGACACATTTACATTATTTTTGCTTCTCTTATGTTTCATGGTAATGTTAAAATGGGAAACTCTGGGTACATGCGGTAGTTTACCAGTATCAAAGCTTTGCCTTTGCGCATGCTCCCTACTGATTTGCATTCAGCGCATGACTGTTGTTGATTCTTACTTCAGTCTTAGATTACATAATATAATGATATGAACATAAACTATCTCATGTCTAATTTGGGGGGGCAGAGGACAAGCTTTGGGGTCTTGGGCCTTGGCTTATGTTTACACTAGAACAACTGGACTGAAAACTCTGGGGATTTGTCTGCCTCTTCCTTCCCAGTGTGGGATGACAAGGACAAAGGATTTTGCATGGCTTCTGGGGACTTGAGTTCTTATGTTCCCGCCACAAGCAACTTACTGACTGAGCTAGCCTCATCTCTCAGTTTCATGGCTTCTTGGAGGGGTGCTGGTGTGTTAGACCACCTTTGCACTCTCCATTTTGAGTGGTCAGTCTTGAGTGGTTAGGCTCAAATTCCCTAACCTCCTTGTCTCAGTTATAGGAGAGGAAGTGGCCTCGGTGCTACCCACCTCAACCCACCTGACCAGGCGAAGCTCTAGTGCCGACTGCGGACCTCCCGCGTTGTTTCATGCTACCTTCTATTTCCCCTCAAAAGTCCTTTCCAGAAAGCAAACTTGTTCTTGGTCTTTGTTTGCAAACCAAAGCCTGTGGTTAGGTTTCTGCTATGGCTCAGGAGTTAACTCTCTTAGGAACCTGAAGCCCTGCCTGTGTGGTTGGACCAACTCACCTGGGAGTCAACATACCAAGTGTTGCTTGTTGACTCTTCCACACAACCAAGGGTGGCATTCTCTTACTGAATCTGAAGTTCAGCGTTTGCATGAGGCTGGCTGGCCAGAAAGCTTCTAGGATCCTCCTGGCTCTGGTTATGGGACTGCATCGCCACGGCCAGCATTTTTAAAAATATGGGTGCTAAGGGATTCAAACTCAAGTTTGCATGCTTGGGCAACAAGCAATCTACCCACTGTGCCATCGACCCCGCCCGCAGCTGGGCATTTTGAAGTTGGTGCTCTTGATTTCGAGTTGCCATCTGAATGAACTGGAATATTCTTGTTTCCTAGCTGGTTTCCTCTGGGGTCAATACTCAAGGAGATGGTTTTCTGTTCATGAGAAACCTGCTGTTTTGGGTTCTTCAACCCAAATTTAATCTCTCGGCTGAATTACTGAAGTAGCACATTTCCCTCTACCTACAAAATTCCCGTCCTAGTCTCTTTTTGCAAACTGAGCTCTGGTTGATTCACCTTGGCATTGCTCAGCAGAGCCACAGTAGCTGTTTTACTTGAAGCTGTTCCAGCATCAGCTTGCATAAGCCGAAGAAACCACATTTCAAAGACTGTACAAAGGCGAGCAAATAGGTGCCCGTTTCCAGCAGCGATGGCGTACAAGGCACTGGCCCATGACTTGGGCTTTTTAATATGGAAGAGCCTGGCACTGTAAGTGGTTATCGCATTGTGGGGCTGCACAGTATTGATTTGCATGTTATTCTATGATCACGTGGCACACTTTACCTGTTCTGCTCCAGGGCCATCTTCAGAAGGGGGGTAAGGTTAGGAGAAGCTGGATTGCCTTTAACCCCAGCTTTGGAGCATGGCTGTTATGGCTGCGATGTGCCCTTTGGAGAGTCTGCTCTAGGGGCAGTGCTAGACACTCAGAGACAGAACTGACAAAGGGGTCGGCCTCCCCCCTCAGGAGATTACAGGTGGGTACCTGACATGCGTGTGCTGAGATGTAGTGTGAAGTGTGGAGAGGGGCAGATTGGAGGGGAGCATCCCCAGGAAGTAGAACAGACAGAGGAGACAGGAATCACACCAGTCTTCAGACGTTCAAAGGGATAAGGATAATAGGAGCCGGAGTCGAGCATGTAGGTAAGAATGAAGACAATTTGGGAGGGAGAGGCGGGAAGATGACTGTGAGTTCAATGCTAGCCTGGGCTACAGTGAAAGACCTTGCCTTGACAAAACAGAACAAACCAAACAGAATAAAGATAGGAGAGGAGTCTTGCAGAAATAGGTAGCATCTTATCTGCCATGGTGTTTCTTAGCTCCTCACAAGGTCATGTGATAGGAAATGGTGCACTTGGTCTTGGGTCAGGCAGGCCTGGGGAGATGTTCTTATGTGTCCAGATCTGTGCTTTGTCTCTTGCAACAGGGGACAGTTGCTGTATCATTTCATGTTCCATCTTGTTCCTACTTTGGAATGCCCTAACTCAGCCTCCTTCCTCTTCTAGAAGTTACATGTAAGACCTTGTGACATGACATCCACCATCCATCTGCAAGATCCTCAAGCTCACACCAATACTACTCATGCCCAACCATGTGCTAAAATTTTGAAATAATTTCTGGCTTTGTTATTGATTTATTTAAGGGTTTCAACTTTTAATTTCCTGCTAATCAAACAGGGAAAATCTATCCAAAACTGCATAAAAAGAATCCCAGGACCCCAATTGCATGATAATTGCTCGTTCCATCTGCTTTATATTATTACACACTGGGCATATGTATTATATCGAGATGTTGAACCAGTTCTCAGCAAGAGTCAAAAGGTGCTTTGGTTAACTTTGGAAGGGCTTGGGAGGGAAGAAGAAAAAAAACTTGCCAGATTAAAAAATGAATGATTACTCAAATGGAGAATACAAGATAAACTGTGAGCTTATAGGATATCTTACAGGCCTATAGGATGACCTGTGGGCTATAGGATCTTATAGCCCTGCTCTCCCCATTCTAGAAGTCAAGGAATGGTGTAGTGCTTACTGTGCGCTAGGTAGTATAACATCATCTCATATTTACAGCAACTGGATGCTGGATGTGGTGGCATGCACCTGTAATCCCAGAGCTCAGGAGGACAAAGCGGGATGCTGTGGAAATTCCTTCAGCCAACAGCTTTTAAGATACTAGCCCACTTTGGGCGTGGTCCCATGTACTATAAATGTAGACGAAAAGCATGCTTGCGGGCCTCTTGGCTGCTGGATTCAGTTTCAGTTCCCAGCACGCGCAGAGGACTGTGGATGGCTACTATTTCTGTGAGTTTATCCCCTAATAAATAAACCTTTGTTATACTACATTCTGGGCTATTTTGGAACTCTTTTGTACTCCAAAAGCAGGAGGATAGAGAGTTCAGGCCAGTCTGGACTATGTGATGAGACCCTGTTTCAAAAAGCAAGCAAACAAAACAAACGTGTGTGTGTATGTGTGTGTGTGTGTATGTGTGTGCATGTGTGTGCGTGAGTGTGTACATGCCAAGGTACATGTGTGAAGGTCAGAGGAGTCAGTTCTTTTCTTCTTCCATGTGGGTCCAGGATGTTGACTTCAGCTCATCAGACGTGGTTTCGAGCACTCCTACCTGCTGAGCCATCTCCCTGGTCCTACTGATGTTTTAATTATGAGTTCCCTTCAGGCAACTCCTTTCCAGGATACACATGGGTCCACAAGTGTATGCTGAAGTCAAGGGGAGGGTGGCTTCTTCTTGTCCTATCAAAATTCCCTTAAGGGAATGAGGAGGAAAGTCCCTTTCTTTAGTGACTTAGAGTAATGACATGGTGATTATCTTGCTAATTAGTCTCTGCCACCTAATGAAGAGATTGTGTGTGTGTGTGTGTGTGTGTGTGTGTGTGAGAGAGAGAGAGAGAGAGAGAGAGAGAGAGAGAGAGAGAGAGAGAGAAAGAGAGAGAGAGAGTCTGTTTCCTATTTAAGTGGCTCTGGGTTTATCTCTGCAGCTCACCTGAGGCTGCAGCAGTGGCTCACTCACCGGCCTCTTTTCCCTGATCTAAGGAGAGACAGAGCTATAGGTCTGTGATCTACCCAAGAAGCATTGGGGCCATTCAGGAAGCATGTAATGGGGTTTTTAAAAATAGGTCTGTGCAGAGAGAATAGATGCATTTAGAACCTAGCTGTTGACATTCTAGCTCTGGGAGCCAAACAATCAATCTCTTCCCACCAGAATGCCCGGCTGTAAACTCTCCTCCATTAATATCAAGCTTTTTTCTTCAGCTGGCACCAACCCATTACCGTATGTATAGGGCTTCAGTGACCCTTGAAAATGCCAAAGGCTGCCTGGCAGAGAGGAGAGGAGGGAATCTAAAGGTCCCAGAGAAAAATCGGCAGCATTTCTATGGGTGATCAATGAGCTCGCCTAAACATAAATGAAAAACAATTGCTTTTGTAATAGCCATAAAAAGAAAAGTTTTAACCAAAAAGGTAAAAGATCTGTAGACTGAAAACCACATGAAAAAACCAAAGAAGACATAAATAAGTGTAAAGGTATTTCATGTTTATGAATTAGAAGAATTAATATTGTTAAAAGGTCCATCATGTTGATTGTCACCTCGACAGGCTCTAGGTTTGACTTAAGAGTCAAACTTCTTTGGTGTCTCTGAGGGAATTGGAAAGAAACCCTACTGTGGGTGTGATCAGTATTGTGCCATGGACTGGGGTGCTACCATGTGACCAGCTGCCTCAGGCTCCGGTCCCCAACAGACTGTATCTTCCAAGTGTGAGCCAAGATAAAACCTTCCCTCCTTAGGTTCCTTATGTCAGATGGTTTCTACAGAAATGAGAAAAGTAGCTAATATGCTGCTGCCCACAGCAATCTGCAGGCCCAATGCCATTTCCATCAAGGTTCCAAGAGCACTTTTTTACAGACCAAGAAAAACAAAATCCAACCCTGAATAGCCAAAGTGATCTTGAACAAAAGAACAGAGCTGTAGTGATAATACTGCTTGATCTTAAGGTATGTGACAAAGCTACAGGAATCAAAACAGTATCATATTGGCATAAACACAGACACGTTTATCTGGTGGTTCTCAACCTGTGGGTCAAGGCCTCTTGGGGAGGTCACATCTCAGATATCCTGCATATCGGATATTTACATTGCGATTCTAACAGTAGCAGAATTAATGTTATGAAGTAGCAATGAACTAGTTTTATGGTTGGGGGTCACGACAACGTGAGGAACTGTATTAAAGGATCACAGCATTAGAAAGGCTGAGAACCATTGTATTAACCTATGAAATCTCAAAGTTAATACTACACATTTTGATTTTGACAGAGGTATTAGGAACATACAATGAGGCAGAAAGAGTTTGTTCAGGATATGGGGCTGGGACAAGAGGACATTCATATGTGAATGAAGTTAGACTCATGTTGCACCATGTACAAAAATCAATCCCAAAGTCAACCCCAAATGGATTAAAGACTTAAGCACAAAATTGGGAGCTATAAAACTACTATAAGAAAACATTGGGGGGGGGATGCCACAGTACTAGTATGTATAGGCAATGACTTTTTTTTTAAATTAAGAGCATAATAGTACAGGCCCTCTTCTGACCTCCTTGGTACCAGGCATGCACATGGTGCACATCTGTACAGATAAACAGGCCAAACACTCACACATATACAACAGGATAAACAAACACTTTAAAAATTTAAAGGAAGTTTACTGTGAAAGTCTTTAAAAGTCAAAGTCACAGAAAGGGACCCTTTGTTCATCCTCAGACTGTGAGGGTCTCGGCAGCTCGTATCCCAATACTGGGTGGCATTCTCCTGGCATTTCTTATTCAACTCAGAAATCTAAGAGGGACTGGGGAGAGAGTACACAGTGGATAGCTACAGTTTCTGGGTTTTGTGGTCTGTGCACCCACAAGGTAGGGGTTTTATAATCACTACCATTCCTGGTTGTTCTTCTCTTTCTTCTTGAGCAGTGAAGCCCATAAAACCATCTGTCCACAGAGGAAATATAAATACATCTCTGAAAGGATACCTATGGCCCTCAGGCTATCCATATTTAGGGTTTCCCTCCTTGGGTTACTGCCTGGGCTAGGAGATCAGTAACAACCACTGCCCTGTGTAAGGCTACACCATCATTAAAGAGCATACGAGCAAACAGAAGGGAGTTCTGAAGAGAATAGAGAAATGCTTCTTTTCATTACATTTCATACATGAATACGGTGTATTGACATCATTTCCTGTACCCCCTTTCTCTGCCCTCCAACTCCTCCCTTCCTGGCTTCAGTACCCCTTGGGTTCATGACCTCTTCTTTGATTATTATGATTACACACAGACACACATGTATGCAAGCACACACACAACCTGCTATATCCATTTAGTGTTGCATGTATGTATGTGTATTTAGGACTGACCACTTGGGATCACAAATGGTTGCCTGAACAAGACTTACATAATGACCACTCCAGTCACAAGGGCCCATCCCTGTGAAGAGCTCAGGGTTGTGAATGGCTGCTGAATCTGCACCATGGGGGAAGGCAGCGTTGCTCCTAAAGAAGGAACGCCTTGGGAGGAAGTGGGAGGGCGTGGACTGTCTGCAGAGCTTATAAGAGCATGTCTGTGCTGAGAAGGGTTCCCTCCCCGCTACTTTCATTCATAATAGTGTCCAGATAGGCATCTCTACAGTGCACCGGGCAGCATGTCAGTCCCACCGCACCGAGCCCACGTGTGTAATACCCTGGAAATATCTACGTGTTAATTTCCTTCCCCTTAGACTGCCTTTTGGCTTTGCTCTAATCCAACAAAAAGGAAGCAGTATGGTATGCTGGTCCTTGTGGTACCCAAGATGCTCTGGGTCCCCTGCCCTCTTCACAAAGACGCTCTTAACTTAACTGCCCATCTTCCTCTGTGTTGTGCAACTGATCTTCTGGCCTCAGGGCTGGGCCAAACCTGTATCTGAACTAGATGGCTTGTCTTCAGCTATTCACTCCAATCTATGAAGATCAGTTTAGAGTGTGATATTGTTGTGAAAAGAGCAGCTCTAATTCACACACAGATCGGACTGGGAGCTTGTCTTGTCCATTTGCATCAGCGTCAGAGTTCTGAACCTTTTCCTGCTTTACTGTCTGAGGGGAATGGTATTCTCCCATCCACACTGACGCCTGATTGCTAAGGCCATATTGTGAGGGGCCTGGGGGACATAAAGATTCCTCAATGATCAGGTTGCCAAGAATGTGCACATTGAAGTCCCCCACCTCCTTTCCGAATGCTACTCATTAGGCACCCAAAAGGGCTAATAAAACCACATTGATAATTATGCTGACTCCAAGACTGCATCGCTAACTACTTCCCTGTAGTCTGGTTTCTATCTACTGATCATTTGGAATGTGTGTGTGCGTGTGTGTGTGTGTGTGTTGTTCATTCAGTAATTGATATGTGCTATAACACTATTAAGACAACTCCTTAAGTTAAATACCTTGCAAAGAACCCTTTAGGACCCCCCTCCCTTGCGTGTGCGCGCGCATACACACACACACACACACACACTCCACTAACCTGCTCCTGAGTTCTTCCATGTAAAAGTCAGAATTACTAAGGGCTTTGGGAATTTAGACTTCACAATACACATTTGGATATACACATTTGGAAAAATGCCTGGCCCTCCTCAGAGCTCTGGGCATCACAGCAGTGAGCTCTCACCCACAGCCAAAGCAGCATGTGTAGGTAATTACATAATCTCAACACAATATAATAGATTTTCCTATTCCAGGCATTGTACCTTAGATACGCATTTCCTCCCGACATTTTCTGGCTGCTTTATTACCTCAAGTTCTTTTAGTCAATTATATGTTAGTCTTTTTCATTTCCTTTGAAAAGTCAATAAAAACATAATTACAAAAAAAAAAAAAGAAGTCCTGTTGGAAAAGTTCATCATCCGTTTCATTGTCTGGGTTGTTTAAGAAATGTTTATCTGTGGACCGAGAATCTCTTATTTGCATTGGCCCTGCCTTTGTGTATCTAGCCACTGTGACACCAGATCCCCTTCCTGAGCTGGTGGGCCTCAGAGGCCTCTGAAATGAAGGCCATGTGGCAGATGTGGAACAGGTGGCCAACTCTGCTGGAAATCAACCCTTTGTAGCCCCCTCCCTCCCTCTTCCTCTCTCTCTCTCCTTCCCTTTCCCTCTGCAAAGTAGGCAGCAGTATTGCTCTTAAACAGATGAAGAAAAATGGAGTGGAGGTGAAACTCAGCAATTCCAAAGTGCGTTGTGGAATCTTTAGGAAACAGAAACAAGTACCGGAAACCCAGGAAGGGGCCAGCAAACAGGAGAGCTTTTCTGCATAAGCTGCCACTCTGAAAGCGGGCTGGCCGGCAGGCTGCAGGCGCACGGTGGGTGGGTGATGTGTGTGAGAGCGAATGTCCTCAGGGAATCCATTTATGGAAATCATTTTATGCAATGAGGTGTGCTTTCTGTTTATAGAGACCACGTATGTTTTTGTGGGGGAATTTGTAAAATATACAAAATGTTGGAAAGCAAATTTGAATCACCCATGTGCTACCACCCGAAGATAATCGCCATTAATGTGTAGTATAGATATATATTTCTTAAAATATGGACTTGTTTTTCAAAATTTTCCTTAAACCATGTGCATTGAAACATACCCTTTCACTCTGAGTCAGGCTGGAGATGCAGTTCAGTGGTAGAACCCTTGCCTAGCATGTGTGAGGCCCTAGAGACATCGCTGAAGTTGTTTAACATTATTTAAAATTATCTTATGGGTATGAAGCATTCCATCATTTGAGCACAAATCAACTAATTTAGCAGATCCTTACTGGAATCAAAGCGATTGAAGCTATTAGGTATTGCAGTATCACGGCACACACAGCTAACTTAGTTCACACATTTTTGTATACATGTATCTTTTTCCAGGAGAATTTCCTAGATGTTTGTTTAGTAGGCTTAGAGACATATAGACAGTTCCCAACTTACCACAGTTTGGTTTCAGTTTTTGACTTTATGGTGGTAGAGAAGCAATATGTGTTCAGTTCCAATGCATTTCTGAATTCTGAGTTTTGATCATTCCCTGGGCTGGTGTCTTGCTGTCCTGGGTGGTGGCAACAAGTTCAGTTCTGGGTCAGCCCATGCTGGCAAATACAAATAGCGGAGGCTGCCGTGTAGCCTAGCCGTGAGGTACTGCTTGGTCAGGTGTTTTGGACGAATTCTTGATTTGCAGTTTTTTCTATGCCCTATGAGTTTATCAGGACTGAGAACTCAGCTCCATGGCCAGTAGGAAATGATCTGTACTCTAAGGATTTTTAAAAGTACAAGTGACTAAATTCTGTCCCCCCCACCCCCAAAAAATGTCATCTGTAGGAATTTCCAAACCCATCAGCAATGAACGAAGAAGCCTAAGTGTTTTGTCTAGAGCCCTGGAAGTTATTATCCAATAGCCAATGACCCCATGATCCAGTCATTCCCTAAAACCCCATCCTTTTGATAGTTACAGTGATATTTTGGGGCTTGGAAGCACGGCTCACTGGTTAAGAGCACTTGTTGTTCTTCCAGAGGACCTGGGTTTGATTCTCAGCACCGGCATGGTAGCTCACAACCATCAATAACTCCAGGTAATCTGACCCCTCTTCTGGCTTTCCTAGGTATCAAATCACATCCATCCATGCAGGCAAAACACATTTTTCAAAAAGTACCCTGGTGGGGCCTGATGGCACATGCCTTTAATCCCAGCTTTCAGAAAACAAAGGCAGGCTGGCCTCTGTGAGCTTAAGGCCAATGTGATTTTTATAGAAAGTTCCAGTTTAAACTGTATAGATTTACCCTACCTCAAAAACAACAACAAAAAACAAACTCACAAACAAAAAACCCTTTGCATTCTTTTATTTCTTTCATTATTGGAGAAGTTGAACATGGTTCCTTGTGCATCAGGAATTTCTATTTATAAATTGTATTTTCACATCTTTAATCTTGCTCCCCTGAGAGTGTTCATATTTTTCTTAATAATTGAAGAAAAGTCTTTATACGCTGTCTTAGTTTTCTTTCTATTGCTGTGATAAAACATTGTGTCCAAAAGCAACTTGGAGAAGCAAGGGTTGATTTAGTTTATATATCTCGAACATAGTTCATGGAGGGAACTCAA
This sequence comes from Ondatra zibethicus, assembly GCA_004026605.1. Lineage (NCBI taxonomy): Eukaryota > Metazoa > Chordata > Mammalia > Rodentia > Cricetidae > Ondatra > Ondatra zibethicus. Next base: position 31,148 of record PVIU01015389.1, on the reverse strand, counting down.
GGCAAGAACCTGGAAGCAGGAACTGATGCAGAAGCCATGGAGGGGTGCTGCTTACTGACTTGCTCCCCTTGGCTTGCTCAGTCTGCTTTCTTATAGAACCCAGGACCACCAGCCTCGGGATGACACTCTCCCCAGTGTGCAGGTCCTTTCCAGAGTAATCACTAATCAAGGAAATGTCCCACAGACTTTCCTACAGGCCGGTCAAATGGCGGCATCTTTCTCAATTGAGGTTCCCTATTCTCAGATGACTATGTCTTGTGTCAAGTTGGCAAAAACAAAACAAAACAAAACAAGACAAAAGCAAGCAAACAAGCAAGCAAATTAGCCAGCACTTACACTGTGGCCTGCCATACACATTTCATACGTTTTATCTAGTTTGTCTATATCTCTTGAAGATTTCTTTAAGAATAATTTTTAAAAAATTATGTGTCTCTCTGTGTGTTTGCCACACGAGTACAGTACCCTCAGGATGTTGGATCCCCCAGAGCTTGGGTGCCAGGCAGCTGTAGACTGCCCAGTGCGGATGCTAGGACGAGCTCCAGTCCTCTGCAAGAGTAGTTAGTATTCTTAACCACGGAGCCAGCTCTCCAGCCCCTGGAAGTTGTTGTTTATCTAAAGTTTATAGGAGTTTTCCTTTTTACACAATCAGTGTTTATTCTTTTGGAATTCTCTCTCCTCTTCTCTAATGTCTTTCTTTGCCACTCCACTTTCTTTGCTAGCTTTAACTTTCATCTTCTTCTGCTCTTGTTCCTTATTTTCTCTTAAACACTGCAGCAGTTAGTTTCTTGTTCCTATAACAAAACACCCAAGACCAGGTAATTTAAAAAATGAAAGGTTCATTTGACATACAGTTTTAAAGGCTAAATATTTGACTGGCAAAGCACTGACTCTGGTGAGGGTGTCTTCCCTGAGTCACACTGTGACAGATGGCATCACAGTGACGAAAACTGTGGGAAGGGGACACCACCGAGGAAGTAGCCAGCACACGGGAGGAGTTACGATGTTGTGCCAGTAGACTCTACCTCGAAAACAGTCCACCATCTCAGCATTGCCATACAGAGGCACAGACCCTTAGAGAACAAGCCCCATTTGAAGCGTATCCAGTCAGTTTGCAATGTAGCCTAGTAGAATGTGAAGAGTCTCTCTCTTTATTTCAAACAATTCGCCTCATTTCCCATCATCATCTTTAATTCTTCTCTAGCTGGTTTGAAAGAACACCTGTTATGTTTTTGATCTGAAATGTTGCCCAGCATCTCCTGTTGAAGGCTAAGCCTTCAATACAACAGCAGTAAAGCCATTGGGATTGGCTTATGAGGGCTCCGGATGCACCAGTGGATTAATCCACTATCAGAGTCATAGCTTTTAGGTGATGGGGAGGTGTGATTGGGAGGTGGTGAAGGTCACTGCTGGCGTGCTCCTGAGATCCATTTTGTCTCTGGCCTTTCCTTCTCTCTTCGCTTGTTGGATCCCATGTGGTTAGCAGCTTTGCTCTCTACCATGTACTTCTTCCTCATCACAGACCCACACACAAAGTGGCTACGGACTGACACCTCTAAAACCATGAGTTCAAATGGACCACCCCTGTTGTCAAAGTGCTGGAAGTGGACTGAAAGAGCATCTAAGTCAATTCCCTCCTGCCTCTAGATCTGTTTTTCTTTACCTTGCTGTTCCACTAATACCAGATGGTTACAACCAGTGCAGTTGTTGCTGCTGTTTGCTTTTGTTTTTATTTTGGGAGCCAAAATGACATGTTTTAACATCTAGCCTCAAGAATCCATTTCCCCTTAATTCTCCGCTGTGGGACAATGGTCTTGGACTTTGTGAAGATTTGTCACTTGTATTTTTAGTAAGATGCTGATTGGCCAGTAGCCAGGCAGGAAGCAGAGGTGGGGCAACCAGGCAGGAAGTAGAGGTGGGGCAATGAGAACAGGAGAATTCTGGGGAAAGGAAAGCTGAGTCTGTATTCGTCACCCAGACACAGAGGAAGCAAGATGAGGAGGCCTCGCTGATAAAAGGTACCAAGCCTCATGAGTAATACAGACAAGAATTATGGGCTAATTTAAGATGTAAGAATAAATAAGAAACCTGAGCTAACAGGCCAATCAGTTTATCATTAATATAGACCTCTAACAGGCCAATCAGTTTATCATTAATATAGACCTCTAACAGGCCAATCAGTTTATCATTAATATAGACCTCTAACAGGCCAATCAGTTTATCATTAATATAGACCTGTGTGTATTTCTTTGGGACAAATGGCTGTGGAACCAGGTGGGCCGGAAAAATCTCTGCAACAATTCTCATGTTTTAACTTTCTTTTATTTGGCATTTCATATTGTTTTCCAAACAAATTTGCAATGATTTTGTTAAAATATCCTCTTAATAATTTTACTGAAATCTCATTAAAAATGTAAACTGACTTGAGGATTCTTTTTTTTTTTTTAAACTTCAAGGGCCTTCCATCTGAAACCGACCAATTGAACATACATCCATGTTTGATGGTCACCCTCAAATGATGACAGTGAACAATAGAAAAGCCAAAACCTGTGTCAGCTCAGCACTGGAAAGGTAGAACAGAGGACATAAAACCACAGCACATTCCTGGAGGACAGCAGAAGAACAGTACAGCCTTCCCTGTGTCAGAAATGGATACCCAATTCCTGGAGTGAGGGAGAGCTGAGACTTAAAACAGGAGATGCTGAAATTCTCTAGGTAAAACAAATACCTCCTGTACCTGTTCCAGTCCTCCAACAGGGAGAAATACCCAAAGCTAGACATCCCTGCCCAGGGATCGTGGAATCCTCTGTCCTCTACAAGAGCACATTTTAAGGAAAGTGGTGTGGCTGTACAAATTTTGCTTCACACTGTGAAGGATATCTCTCTGTCTAGACTCATGGAATCTCACCTGTGGGGGTTGTTGATGGAGCATCACATTATCTCCAGCTTCTACTCTTTCTTCTCTTGAGGAGAAGCTCTGAGGCAGTTTATCTGTATGTCTGTGCAGTGTCTGGGAGGCACCGTGGTGACATAGTCCACCATTTCCATCATAGAAATGGTGCAGGACAATTCTGTATTATGTCAATTATGTTTTAAATAAACACTGATTGGCCAGTAGCAAGGCAGGAAGTATAGGTGGGACAACCAGACAGGAAGTAGAGGCGGGACAATGAGAACAGGAGTATTCTGGGAAGAAGGAAGCTCTTCCTGCAGTCCTGTCCAGACACTGAAGAAGCAGGATGTGACCTGCCCTGCTGAAAAGGGTACTGAGCCACATGGCTAAGACAGATAATAATAATGGGCTATATAAGTTATAAGAGTTAGCCAATAAGAAGCCTGAGCAAATGGGCCAAGCAGTGTTTTAATGAGTACAGATTCTGTGTGATTATTTCAGGGCTAAGCTAGCCAGGTGGCTGGGGCAACAAGCAGGTCCTCATGTTACACAGAAAGAACAGGAATCCTTGGGTTTTAGTGGTGACTTTGTCGTTTTTTATTAGAATGGGGGCAGGGAACGATTATCGGATACCTGGACTGTCTCTTCTTACCTTATGTCTGAGACTGGAGTACTTGAGTTTTTTGCATATACTCAAATCATGCGAGAATTTTTAAACAAGTGGGAAAAGTGGACTCGGGTGGTGACAGGAAGTCATGGGACAATGACATCTGAGAGAAGACTTGAAGGATGGATGAGATTCAAATAGACAGATTAGGGAAGAGGTTCCTGAGTTGGGCACAGCATAAAGATGCAAACATAGGGGTGAAAGAAAACTATAAAACAGAGTGTCCTGGGAGGATGCCGGTCAGGTATCCGGGCTCATTAGTCTGAAAGAACTCTTGTTCTCACTTTATGTTGTCTAAGTCACAACAAGCTGATGTTTTATATGCTGAAAGATGTGGTCCAGACACAGCAGGGAAACTCCCCAATGGAAATCTATCTTTCTAGTTATGGGAAAATCAGCTCAGAGGCCTTTGGAGGCAGCTACCAGCTGGATAGCTGGTCCCTGCACGCAATGGTGTCCATAGTCAACTTCCTCACAGTCATCTGGGCCAGGGCCACGAATACATGATAGAAAGCAGAGGCCCAGGTGGATGGGGACTGTTGTGTCCTGGGTTCTGAAAAACTCAACCCCTGCTTTGGAGAAGAAGGGGCTGTGACTTAGAGAACACCCTGCAGCATGCTGGGTGGAGCCAGGAAGAGGGCCAGATGGCAGACACGACATCCTCTCTCGAGGAGGAGGTAGGAAGTGACAGTGATCCGTACCAAGGCTAGTGATCCAGGGTCATAAGACTCCAGAGGCTTCACAGCAACTCCAGTGCCAGGACCAGTTTCTCAAGGAAGGCTTGCACAGCGTGGCATCATTCTTCAGCCATGCCCACATTAGTCCTGTCCTTGGCATGGGTGCAGTGCACTAGGAACAGGAAACCCCTGAGCCCCTACTTCAGTTAGCCTGCTTCAATTGGTTGAATCAGACACAGAAAGCAGACAACCAAGCAAATGACACAGTCACATCTCAGGAAGACAACTGTGGTGTTTTCCTAGTCCGAAAAGTGATGTGTGCCATATGTCGAAGTGAAATAAATGATTTGTTTTTAAGAAGTAAGAAAATATATTGTTAATTTTCTTATCATATACATAATGTATGCTTATTATGAAAAACCCAATGAAATGAAAAATATGACTTTCTTCATTCCCAAATACTAGTCTATAGGCACATTCTTTCATTCTTTATATATGTATGTGTATAAGACTGTACATTTATTAAACATCTACTCATGAATATATATGTATGTATAAATTTTTAAAAAGATTTATTTGTTTTTGCTTTGTATGTATGAGTGTTGGCCTCCATGTATGTGTCTGTACCATGTGTGGGCAGTGCCCATGGAGGTCAGAAGAGGGAGTGGGAGCTCCTAGAACTGGAGTTTCAGAGGTTGTGAGTTGCCATGTGGGTGCTGGGAACTCAACCCTGATCCTCTGCAAGAGCAGCTGGTGCTTTAGCCACTGAACTATCCCTCCAACCCTCCTGCATTCATTTTTGCAAACAATATTCTTTGCATTATGTTTGTAATCCTAAGCAGGGTAATTTCAAAAGATGCCAGGATGTTGCCCACTGGCAAAAAAAAATAGCAAGAAGAAAGTAAACATAATTTTTACAAAACTAGTTTCTGCAGAGATATTGGCAGTTGTGTGTTAAATACCCCAGTAGTGGTGGGTAAGAGTGGTGAGCAGATTCTATTCCTGCATAAGATGTACGGTCTTCTGTTTCACCCTCACTGAGCCAATGGAAAGCTGTAGAAATGGATCCTGTATCTACGGTGACCATGATGATGCCTCTTCTTGAGACGGAGAAGAGCAAGGTGAGCTGGAGCGCTACATTGCTTTGCAATACTTAAAGTGCAAATGATTCACCATGGAAGGAGCATCCAAATCCATCCCCATAGTTACCTGCCTGGTACAGACTACCAATTAACTAGCAGCGCCCTGAGCACTTCCATTTGCTCAACAAATGACTCTGGGCTCTAGGTGCTGTTCCGGTGCTGGTGGCAATGCCACAAAGCAGGAATCTACTGTGCTCTGTAGCTTTTTCTTGTAGTTAGAAGAGGAAAAGCTAAAGAAGCCTGTGCTGGGTCGAACAGAAACAATGTGAGAAAAAGGCCAGGAAGGGAACGTGGGGGAGGGAACCAAGGCTTTAACTCGGCATGACTGGTAAGTGGCTAAGTTCTGGCAGGCTTTGGACAGGGGAGATCTCAGAGCTGTCACAGGTCACTCTGATAGTGTCCCCAAAGACTGGATTACAGGAAAACTGAGAAGCAGGGGGCCTCTAGGACTGTCAGAATGTAGAGCAGCAGTTATAGTCTAGAAGAAGAACCCCACAGGGGATGAGTGTCTAGAAGGGAGCCCTGGCATCATGCTCCCTACTGGTACAGAAAGTCCTTGCCCCAGCCAACCTGGGAGGAGGGCTGGAGTCCATGCTGGCCACACAAAACGCTGATCCTCAGTAAGGTTTGTGGGGAATGAATGAAAAAAAGGACCAAGCAGAACCTAGTGACTGAAGCCACTAGTCAGGGCTTCATGGCAGGCAATGCAGAGTCAGCCTGCTAACAGGGCAAGTGCCCCTGTGAGAGAGGAGAGAAGCCCGCAGAGCTCCCAGCTCTGGAGAGAGCGAAGGCCTTGACCCCTCAGGAGCTGTCTGCCTGTGTTCATCATCTTCTCAAGGCACACGCTTCCTCCGGGTGCCTGGGCTCCTGGCGACCATCTGTTGGATGCTCGATACTTCTAAGTCATCCAGCTCAAGGCTGTACCATGGTATAATGAACCGATGAACTCTTAGCTTTGTCCCAGCTCCTGGGGCTACTACTTAGGCAAGGAGACTTTGATACTTTTCTTTTCCTCAACTGCTAAATCTTGGCTCACTTCCAATTTTCCAGATACCTTTGCCATTGATGCAAAAGCAAACACTGATGAGGAGGGAGAATGGACAAGCATCAGGTGGATGCACCATGGATGGAAAGTGAGCATTCATGAATCTATTCTAGATTGGCCACGGGCTGGTGACATAAACTAAATCACATTTCTCTAAAGAGGGAAAAAAGAATATTGTCTCCTAGTCTGACCCAAAATGACCTCACAAAAACCAAGAGAGAAGTTCTTGTCCCTCCTGCTATGTGTGCTTTTTCTACTATCAGACATTTGCCACCAAGTGCTTCTGGTGGTTCTGTATGATGTCCAAGAAGAAATAACAGCTACCAAAATGCTTCCCACAGAGCCCTGTGTTAGGTGAATCCTTTATTTCCTGGTTGGAACTGTTACTTCCGGAGCACTATTACAGCTGATCTACAGCAAGGTTACTACTTTTGTACGTTCTTAATTAGATCATATTCTAACCAACAGAACTTTATTTTCCCACAGTTCTGGAGTCTAGAATCTTGAGCATGTCAACAACATCCTCTGTAGTCTTGACTCCATGTGCATTCACGTCAGCCTCCTCGTCTCCCTTCTTCTAAGGACACTTGTCATCTTAGATGAGAGTCTGCAATGTTCAATTTATCAATTTGACAAGATCTAGAACCATCTAGGAGACAAACCTTTGGGTGTGTCTGTGAGGCACTTTCAAAACCTTTTAATTGAGGTGGAAAACACTCCCCCAAAAGTGAGCCAACACGCGCTGCTACTTTCCGTCCCATAAATAGTATAAGAGGCCACGCCCAAGTGGGCAGGTAACTTAAAAGCTACTGGCAGTAGGAATTCCTAGAGAAGGCCATTCCATGGGGGTAGGTTCGTGGTGGAAGAGAAAGGAGAAAGTGAGCTGAGCACCGGTGTTCATTGCTGTCTGGATGGATGCTCCCATCATTCCCAGACTGTCACAGATTACTGTTTCAATTACCTAGCTGTGCTCTGAGCCCGTTTGCTCCACAAACGGCTCAATGCTTTAGATGTAGTTTGGACACTCATGGCTCTGCTACTTGGCTACGGAGGCAATGTGCTGGCTCAAACGCCTGCTACCATGACTTCTCTGCAATGACATTCTCTCCCAACTGTGAGTCAAAATAGGCCCTCCCTCAAACTGCTTTTAGCTGGTATTGTGTTGTAGCAATGGGAAAAGGACCTATTACAGGACTCGCCCTTAACACATTTTTAACTTAACCCTTGAGGTATCTGGTTCTCCAACACAATTATATTTAGAGGCACTTAAGGTTAGAAGTCTAAATAAGAATTCTGAAAGCTGTAATCATTTATTCGAGAACCATTTACTGAGTGCTTACATGATAGACAGCAAATTTGGACAGGGAATGGTCAAGGTTGGTGCTAATGAGCTGATTGTGTTAAACTCTATGTTTGACACTTCCAGGGGCAGACAAGAGAATATAGAATGAGGAGAGGGGCATGATTCTGTTAGTGCTCAAATAGCCCAGGTAAGCACAGTAGGTGTGCCAGATTACCTTCAGGCGTGAAGAAAGACATCCCCTTCCCCTGCTGAGGGACCACCACAGGGCAGCAATAACTCAGCTCTGTGAGTTCACTGATAGTTTTCCTCCACTGGAGCCTCCACTCATATTGGGCTCAGAATAGACTCATGGAGCATGGGCTTAATAGCGTTAAAGAAGGCATCGTTTCAGTTTTGGAAGATTTTAGGTAACAACATGGACCAGCTTCTGGAATGGCTCAGCATGGCCACGTGAGTAGCCTATCAATCAAATAATAAGGCATTGAGGGTGATGTCTGACAGTGGGAGGGCAAAAGAGGGGACATTTTGAGACACTCTGATGTGGTTGATGGGAACTCGCAAACTAGAAGCAGAAATGAGTAAGCACACAGAAACATCAGACACTGTCGTGGACTTTATTTATGTATATGTTAAACTATTCACCTACGTCCAATGCTTGTGATTCCATCCTCTGCTGGGTAAGTGGGGCAGGTAGGATAAATGAGACAGAAGCTCAAAGCAGTCAAATGTCTTGCAAAAGCCACAAACCAAATTAAATAAAAAGCCATTTCCTGACATCTCCCCCCTCCCCACCTCAGCACTGAGACTAGCTGTGGAATTTGTCATCTGGACCCTTCAGGCTGTGTGAGAGGGGCTGATACTTTCTCTGAGTCTGAGTCCTGTCCAGCTACTCACCAATGTCTGGAGATGTGATGCTTAGGGTGCTCCGAAGGGAGTACTTAGCCCTGGGTATGACACGGGCTTGTGCCATGGCCAAATACAAAGGATGCCTCTTTCCTTAATTGTCTAGAGCTTGAAAGCAGTGCTATGCAGCCTGTCCTCCATTCCAAGGCACTGTCCTTAGCTCTTCAGATCCTGAGTCTATCCCGAGCACATTGTCATTTCCAGTCTAATGACAAAGAACTGAGCCATAAAGCTGCAAGCGTCTGAGGATCCACATGACCCCTCAGACCCAGGGCAGCTGTCCGCCCTCTGTGCAGCCACGTCCAGGGCACTCATAATGCCCACAGCTGTGACTGACTGACCTTTCTAGGCTTTCCCCCACTAGACTGTGTTCTCATGGGTAGGGACTAGTCCCTTCCTCAGCATGAATGCAATGCTTAAGAATACATGCTTGGGTGGGGTGGCACACAACTTTGATACCAGAACTGGGGATGGAGGGCAGAAGCAGGCATATCTCTGTGAGTTTGAGACCAGCCTGGCAACAGAGTTCCAGTACAGCCAAGGCTACACAGTGAAACCCTGTCTCAATACCAACAAACAAATAAGCAAAAATATATGCTTGAAGGACTAGAAAGAGGAAACCAAAGAATGTCACGTGATCATATCTTAACTCCTGATGCTCCAAAGCTATAGATTTTCAGGAGAAAATAATGACGGGGGAGAGCTGATTCTTCACTCAAATGGTTCCCAAGCAATCTGGGTCAAAAGATAGTAGTGAGAAGTGCACATGACCACCCCAAGGATCACTTTCTTGGAAGAAAAGGGGGTTAGAGACAGCAGGGCATCTTTGGCTGCCCTTGAGCAATAAGGAAAGCGACGGGAAGGGTGAGATGGGATTCCGGTGCCACGGTGGTAAGAGCTATTGATCTGGAGGAAGGCTAAAAGGGGTGGGTCAAGTCTGTCGTGGCTCATCCTGGCAGCTGCTCACGGATGTGGCCTGCATACTTCAGGGCTCGAGTTTTGAAGCTGCATCATTATAAGAAGACCAACCGAACCAACCCTGAATATGCAGGATACAAATGGTAAGAAATTTTAAAAATGTGATGACCTTTATTCAAAACCCGAGGCAAAGAGCATTTAAAAAGGACACTGATGAGCCTGTGGTTGCTACCATTTCCCAACTCTACCCGAGAGGCTGTTCCAGCCCATCACCCACGCCGCTATTATGTAGAACAAGCCATAAAATATGATGCTAAGGCACTTTGCACACATAAAATGCTACATGGCTGATACTTACTACTGCTTCCCATCATTTAGTGTCTGACAATAAATGGATGCCGTTTATAATCATTTTATGGGACTTTGATAGCTGCTGACTCTTACTAAATATGGAATAGAAACTCGGGTCTAGGTGGTGGCCATAGATCGTCTTGTAGGCAAAACTACTTTATTATAAGAATACATTTTCTTTGTCCTTCACATTGAAAACAATTGTTTGCTCATCTAGAAGGTTCTTCTGAAGGTCGATATTGTAGTTTTTATATGAAATATTCTTCAAAGTCTCCTTCGTATAAAGGCTTGGTCACTAGCCTGTGATGCGACTGGGAGGTGATGGGAACTTTTGGAGGTGGACCCAGTGGAAGGAAGTTACTGGGTGTTTTAGACCACAGCAGCTCTTATAAGAGAAAACATTTAATTGAGGATTGCTTATATTTCAGAGGTTTTGTCCATTGTCATGATGGGGAAGCATGGCATCATGCAAGCAGTCATGGTGCTGGAGAGGTAGCTGAGAGTTCTACATCAGGAACCACAGGCAACAGGGAGAAGAGCAGCCCTGAGCCTGGCTTGGGTTTTTGCAACCTCAAAGCCCACCCCCAGTGACACACCTCCTCCCACAAGGCCACACCTACTCCAATAAGGCCACATCTCCTAATTCCTGTCAAGTATCTCATACAAATATATGAGCCTATGGTGGCCATTCTTATTTAAACCACCACACTGGGGTACACTTTTGCAGGGGATATTGGGACCCTGGTTCTTTACTTCCTCTCTTGCTGTGGGTGTGGGTGTGGGGGGGGGGTGTGCGCGCGCGCTTCCTGACTGCTATGGTGTGAGCAGCTTTGCTATGACACTGACTTCCTGCCATCATGTACTCTGTCCCCTCAAGACCCAAAGAAACTGACCTAACTGGTCATCATAGACTGAAACACCCAGAGCCACGAGAAGAAGGAACTTTTGTTCCTTTAACTTGCTTATCTGGAGTTTTTCTGCAACAGTGACAGAGAGCTGTTGTGCTGGCTGAACTTCACCAGAGTTGGTCATAGAGTAGGGAGTTCATATTGGCTCCCTGGATGAGTGAATGATTATATGTGACTCGAGATGGACAGGCTACGACATTCCAGGTAGAGTGAGAACCACTCGAGTTGTCTGTCACCCTGACACAGTCACAGGCACTTTTAGGGTGCTGGTCTGGGTTATACCATTTCTCTGCATTTTTCTAAAGGTTGAGACTGTCAGTTTTGACCCCCAGAGAGTGAACATGTGGTTTTCTGGTCTTCCTTTTTGCCTCCATCCCTGGAGGGCTGGAAGGACACCCAGGAGCGTTGGTATACATTAAACCTGGGCTTTTTCTAATTCGGTTTGATTTGGTCTGATTTGGATTATTGCATCGGTGGAGAGGTTTATTGGGCCACAAAAACATTTCACCTGTTTACCAAAAAAAAAAAAAAAAAAAACCCTAGCTTTTATTTTACATTCATGATTCAATTAGCCACTCTTTGGAAATGTCAGCAGTATTCCATAGGCCAGATTAGAAGTCTAACCCCTCCCAAGCAAAAACAAATAAAAACATAGCCTTTCAGACTGTAAACATCCAACCCCTCAGCGCTAATACAGGAGGGCCCTCTCCAACTGACCTCCCAACAAATACTCCACAGCTCTGTTAGGGTGCCTTGTTCTGGGGCCTGCCCATGGAACAGATTCAGGTCAAGAAGAACACAAGATGGAAAAGACAGCCTTGGCTACTTCCTACTGCAGCGTGACAAAGCCACGCACCCTGAGCTTCTCTGTGAGTCACAGCCTCTAGTATGCTGTGTACCCTTGGCAGCTGGGACACCATTTGCTGAAATGAGGCAAGAGACATTTAGCAACCACTCTACCTCTCCCGCCCCCCACATGAAGCCATTCACCTTGTACGGTCCCAGCAAATCAATCAGAAGCTCAATAAAGAAACTAGAAGTTTAGAGAGGGAAAGAACAAGATTATGCCGGGTAGTGGTGGTGCACGCCTTTAATCCCAGCACTTGGGAGGCAGAGGCAGAGGCAGAGGCAGAGGCAGGTGGATCTCTGTGAGTTTGAGTCTAGCCTGGTCTATAGAGAGAGTTCCTGGATAGCCAAGACTGTTTCACAGAGAAACCTTGTCTCGAAAAACCAAAAAAGAATAAATAAATAAATACTTTATCTCAAAAAAACAAGATTACTCTGCAAAGGTCATTATTCAGATTCATTTAAGGATTCTCTCTAAATTGTACCCGCGCACATGTTGATACCTGGGAAAGGAATAATGTTTTGCCATAAAAAGGCAATTATTTTATTTTCCGGTTTTGTTTGTTTGGTTTTTAAGTTCTTACAATGATGCCATATTTCCAAAAGTTAAGTTTCAGCAGTTAAACAAGATCAGGAGATTGTTCTACTGAAGGCTACTCTGTCACGAGCAGGAAGAGCCTAGAGAGGGGGCAGCAGGATTGCAACATGCTGTCATTGGGCCTGCACTTAAAGATGCGGCGGGGAGGTTCGTTTTGAGTTTAAAATAAGAAAGAGGACAAGACTGACAACATGAAATGTGAATATTGAACCCTGGCCAGCAGGCTCATAAAAAGTAAGTACCCCTTCTGCCGCTTCTGCTTCCCTTTTGTATAAACCAGCTCTCGTTCTTATTGCTCAACCCGTTTGGCCAGGGGGTGATGATGGGTGCTTAGAAATGATGCTGCTGTCCTTGCTGGCAGGTCCCACGCAGCTCCCTTTCCTCCTTAGCATCTGCTGAAAAACACTTCCTTCCATGAAGACTTGGATTTGTAGGATCAGGGCCCTGGGATTGAGTCTATTTGACCCAAATTTGACACCATGGTGACATCTTAATGAGATTCTTCTTTGTAAATCTTCATTTCCAGAACCAATTAAAACCTATTTCAGTTAGCATTCACTGGTACTACGCATATTGGGAACTATGTGGTGAGGGATTCTTTTAAAAGATTCATTGTGCATATGTGTGTGTGCATGCATACGTATGTGTATGTGTACCTGTGTGTGCATCTGTATATGTGTGTGTGTGTGTGTGTAAGTATCAGTCCCCCCAGAGTTGGGGTTGCAGGCAGTTGTGAGCAGCCTATGGTACTGGGAAACAAACTCCAGTTTTTCTGAAATAGTAGCAAATTCTTTGAACTACTAGGCCATTTCCCTAGTCCCTGCTTTTGAAGGCTCATTCAAAAGTTGCAGGTTTTTGTTGTGTTTGGTTCACTGGAAACAATGCAGAGGACTCATTCATCATTCTTCAAGAGAGATATAATAGTGTTAGGGATGAGGGAAGAGGGCAAAAGAGTCATTAGGCCCCTCGTTTCTCACCTCCCTTATCCATAGCTAACCCTTTCCTATATCCCACAGGGTTCAAATGCCTTCACTTGATTGATGTCCACCAGTGACCTGGGAATGTTGGGATGCAAACACCGTACACGCCGCATCAGTTGACAGGTGATGTGGGAGCCGGAGAATCCATCCCAGCCAGACATAGTCTTGCATCCCTCTTCATCTGCCCCGGCTTCCCCAGCTGGATGTGCCAAAGTTCTCGAGGTTCTCCCTCTCCAGCCTAGGACAGCCCAACCGATGGTATGCAAGGAGCCTGCCATGGGGAGAGCTGGCCCCCAGGTGCTGCTCTGAGCACCAAGGCAAACCTTGGTGCTGCTGTTTCTGTTAGACTGAGGTTTTCCTCCCGCCTGACTTCTCCCCCAAGGCCTTTCCAGTCTCCATTTATTTCCCAGTGGATCTGGGCCCCTCCTCTGAACCCCGGATGATTAATATGGCCACAATCCTGGCTCCACTCTTGCTGCCTCCAGGCCCCCAGATTTGACCCTGAGATAATCAAGACTTAACTCTTACTTTGAGGGCAGTCCCACTATATCACATGCCTCTAATAACCAAGCAAGCATGCGAGAGCCATTCCTAACCCACACTGAAGGGACAAAGACTACATCGTATTTGAAGTCCTTGAAGACACGAGGGTCAAATATGCAGGATCCTTGATGAGAATTTAGATGCAGGTGTGGGGCATAGCATGGTGATGTGTCTAATCTACATAATTTCCTCTATTTTTGCCAGTAGGTAATGTCTGAAGATTATGAATAAAGAATGTTCTGGAGGTTTTAAGAGGACAATGCAGTATTTCAGACATGACCCCTATATTAGGGGGGTGTGGGAAGAGGAAGTCAAGGGTCACGCAAGATGGACAGAGAGGGGATGAGAAACACATCACTTGGTGCCAACACCACTCCCAGGTTCTCAGGCCACCCAAATTTCTGATGAATTAGCTACAAATGCACGGGGAGCAGGGGGGGGAGGCCTCCATCACTGCCTCAGGTGAGATCATTCAATAAGATGACTAGGGAAGTTCAGGAAAGCACAGTACTCCCATGGCAGTCTCATCACAAAAAGTTCCAATCAGATCCAAGTCAATGCTAAGACTCATACAGTGAAATTGATATCAGAAGACAGAGGTGCCTTTGAGAGTGACCAAGCCTTTTTGGCTTAACTTAGGGGACTTGGTACCCGAAACTCAACAGCCACCAAAACCACCTTGAGCCGGGCTTTTGGGCTCGTGCCCTTCAAATTTAAAGAATGAAGTTGACAGACCACAGAGGGTGAGTATCAGAAGTAAGTATTTTTTATGGGGAGCTTAAGAGTACAAAGAAGGAAGAACTCTTGTACAGCAGGAGGGCCCTTGGGGAGTGGGGTACCACTGAGTTACTAAGGACTTGTGACAGAAACTGGGATGAAGTATGGGGAGGGGTGAGTTTGTCAGTCCAGTTGGCCCATCTAGGTGTGCAGCAAGCAGCTCCTCTCTGTTTTGCTCACTCAGTCACATGATTAGGCAGAGGACTTGTTTAGTGGCTAGCCAGCAGACAGCAAAGAGAGCTCTTCTGTTTCTCGCATTGCTGGCCTTCATGTGCTTTGGGGTCCCTGCCCTACAAAATCTAGAAGAGGATCAAATGCAAAGGTTTAGTATCTTCAGGGTGCATAGAGTTGATTGATTGATCACCAAGGAGTGACTCTATTTGAAAAGATTAGGAGCTGTGGCCTTGTTGGAGGAAGTATGTCACTGGGGGTGGGCTTTGAGGTTTCAGAAGCCCAAGCCAGGCCCAGTGGCTCTTGCTCTTCCTGCTGCCTGCAGATCTGGATGTAGAACTCTCAGCTCCCTCTCCAGCGCTATGTCTGCTTGCGTGCCACCATGCTTTCCCACCATGGCGACAACAGACTAAACCTCCAAAACTGTAAGCCAGCCCCAATTAAAGGCTTTCTTTTATAAGAGTTGCTGTGGTCATGGTGTCTCTTCCCAACAAAAGAACACTGACCAAGACAATGTGTCTTGGTATCTAGAGTTTTTAAGTGGGGTTACTATGCAAGTGTGATTGATTGAATCTTTAGCCACACAGTTCCTCGCAATGTGCAACTTTCCCACCTCCCTGAATTCTCTAACCTTACCATTGATCTCTCTGGCATGGCCAGCCTCCCTCTTGATGCTGCCTAGAGTTTACTCTCCTCATGAGCACAGATTCAGGTGTAGTCCGAAAGACCCCCTATAAATCCAGAGACACTCCTGTCACTCAGGAAATTATAAAGGCTTATGCTGCCTCCAAGGAACCTAGGCAAAGATCAGACAAATTCTTCATTCTAGACTGCCTGCCTTTGTCCCGTCATTAAAAAGATGGCCATCCTGGGAAGCAGTACTCCCGTCTCAACCATCTGCTCCGCTCCCTAATTACTTCCAAGTGAGCTTCCTTTTATAAAAATGGAATTGAGACTTAAAACAGGGGCAAAGTCACATTTTGTTTTGCAAATTTGCTCTGCCATGAGGTTTTCGTCTTGTTCAAACTCCCCAAGGCGTTTAGAACGTAATAACAGCCCCACTTCCCTGGAGCTTCCTGTGAGCCAGCCTTGCACAAGGAGCTCAAGGCACCGGGCAGCTGGCCAGGTCCAGCCCCAACCCAGCTGCTTCTCAGTCGAGACACCTTGCAAAGCTGTCCAGAGTGGGTGGCCCCGGCTGGATATTTTTGCAACCCCATCCCTGTAAAGATTTGCAGCATCTTAACTCTGTAGCGTCTGTAGCATTCCAGTGCCTTCTTCAGTCCTTCTGCTGGTCAACAGGGTGGGCCAGTGGCTTCTTTCTTGTTCTGGGTTTAACTTGGGGGCCCCAGACAACCTCACAGGTGCAGAACTTGATGTTTAAATTATTTTAAAAATATTTTTAAAACATGCGTACAATATATTTGTTCATAGCCATCTCTCCATTTCCCTCTCTAAACTCCTCTCCCCACCCCCATAACACACCCCCCTCTCAAGTTCTTCTGTTTGCTTTAACTGTCCGTTGAGTCCATTTAGTGCTGCCTGTACTTGCGCAGAGGTGGAGCAATCTGCTGGATTGTGGACAATCAACCAGTGGTCACACACCTCCCCACCTAAAAAGTGACTTTCCTTACCCCAGCAGCTACCAACTTCCAGTAGCCTCTTCCCTAGGGAAGGGGATTCATGCTGTGAGCCCGTGAGTGAGACGGTCGTGCCACATCTGGAAGAAAGCATTTCATAGCATGCAGGGTGTTCCATCTTCTTATCCCCTCTTGCTCAGTGTCCCCTGAGCCTCGCAGGTGGTCACCCTCATAACAGTCGTGCAGCATGCAGGGGCCAGCTCTGGGTAAGGCCACGTAGGTCTTTTCTCATCCATCCCTCTGCTTAGCGCTTCCTGAAACTATGAAAGTTAGCCAGTAGTGAGTAAGTTTCCCAGTCAGGTTGAAATTGCTTTCTCAATGTCAGGTGCAGATCTTCAAGTTCTTTGGGAAGTATCTTAGTCATTGCTTGATTGCTGTGAGGAGACACCATGACCATGGCAACTCTTAAAAAAGAAAGTATTTAAGTTGGGGGCTTGCTTACAGTTTCAGATGCTCAGTCCATTGTTAGCATGGCAGGAAGCATGGCAGCAGGCACAGCAGGCGTGGTGCTGGAGAATCAGTTTAGAGTTCTGCATCCTGATCCACAGGCACAGAGGGAGACACTGGGTTTAGCATGGGCTTTTGAAATCTCATAGCCCACCCCCAGTAACACACTTCCTCTAACAAGGCCACACCTCATAATCCTTTCAAATAGCGCTAATCCCTGGTGACTAGCATTGAAGTCTATGAGCCTAGGGGGGCCATTCTTATTCAAACCACCACAGGCAGCTAGTCATGGCCAACAAGGGAAGTAAATGGGGGCATCCCCCATATTCCCATCCTCTATGCTAGAGTCTAAGCCATGGATTTCAGCAGCCCAAGTCCCTCACATTTGCCAGGATCTGTTGACATTGCTGGATGCTGGACAAATTGTTTTCTGTATGTGTAGGACCCAGCCACGACAAGCTCAACAGAGGCCCGAGTCTCAGGAGTTTACCCTGGTTCCAAGAAAGACCACAAACTGAGACTACCTAGGCACTACCCAGGCACAGACCATCCAAAAAGAAATTCCTAACATTCCAAGCATTGTAGATAGGATCACCTGCCAGCACACACCCTTGGCTTTTCACCAGAACACTCCTAGACAAACGTCAGCCAATCAAGGGTCATGAACCTTAGAAATCCCTCATCCCCCCCCCCACCTTTGCTACTACAAATATCCAACCCCAACTGAACTTGGGGCTCTCAAACCACTCCAAGACTGCTATCATCACAGAGTCAACCTTTCGGAGCAACAAAGTATAGACAAGTACGAAATCCTGGTTGCAGGAGGCAGAACCTATAATGCCACTCACCGTCAAGCATACAAACAGCAAGAGGGAAACACTAGAATTATTTCTCACCCCAGCACCCGGCGACACCATCTGCCTTTACTCAGAGAACCCTGGAGCTTCATTCTCTGTGGGTTCCACCCAGCCCTGTAGCCTCTCCTCTGCTCTAGAAATCCCCCCTCCCCGAGAGATGTTTAAACAGCCTGTTCTTCAGGCTCCCTTTTGGAAGACATATATTTCCAAAGGAGTCCCCAGCCAAGCTGGGGTTTGGGAGGACTCATTTAGCAGCATGCTGATGACGGAGTTGAATGGGAAGAAGATCATTCTAGAAGGCAGTTTCAGCAGGAGAGATGGCACATTAAGGGGATAGGAGGAGATAAATCACATAGGGCTTAACAGATGGGACCTGGAGCCCGGCACAAAGCTTGGCGGACGCAGGTACACATTCTAAAGTTCAAGCTTAGTGCTTGGAACGAGCAGGCAGTGGGAGGAAACCCAAACCCACGGCAAAGTCATGCCAGGCAGCTCTCGGCGGGAACTATTCCAGCTGTGCCAATGTCAAGGATGTTACTGGTGGGTTTCAAAATTGACTGCCCAAGGACATACAGGAACACTTTAATTGTAATTCTGAAATAGGTAGGGAATGATGGAACAGACCTTCTCTGAGGCTTGTGGAGGTTCACAGAGCAAAACCATCCCCACGAGATTTTTTTTTTTTTGCCTGAAAATTGAATATGATAACAAACAAAATTCTGGCTATTCAAACCTCCGGGTGATTGAGCTCAGATAGACTGAGATTGCCACCATGTTGGGAAATGTACAATTTGATATTTTTAGTTTCTATTCAAAGGTGGCCAGGGAGACCTTTTCAGAGAGGTAGCAAATGAGGCTGGCGAGAGCCGGTGTGAATAGGAAATGTCAAGGTGCTGAGAGACCTCGCCAATGAAAGAGCGACTGCCGGTAGTTTCATAAGGCTAAGGTCATGGAATTGCCGCCCCTGGTGCTGAGTGTTGCCACAGACCAAAGACTTTGCAGTTCCTGCTTCCTGGGGTCAGGCAAGGTGACAGGGCCCACAGGAGATAAAATGGAGACCGCCATTTAATCCTGCTATGGAGTAGCTAGGTATGGGAATGAACCCAGCAGTTCAGGAACATATCTACCACTCCCTGTACTCAAAATTAGAGTAGCTATGATGTAGGGCCACTGCCTTTGAGGTCTCTGCCCCTCCTCTTTTGTCCCCCACGCAGGGGTTCTCGACCTTCCTAATGCTGTGACCCTCATAACCATAAAATTACTTTTGTTGCTACTTCGTAACTCTAATTTTGCTACTGTTATTAACTGTAATGTAAATAATTTTGGAGATAGAGGTTTGTCAGAGGGGGTCATGACCCACAGGTAGAACCTGCTGCCTCAATAGGATTCACCCCTACTTAGGACATTGAGCTCCTGTGTACGAAGGCTTCTATTGATTGAGTTGACTAGTAACCCCAGTTTATGCGTGCTAAAGTTTGGTGGATCAAAAGATTGCTTTTCTATCCCCAAAAGGACCTCTACTGTAGCTGTTAATATAACAGTCATGTAGACAGGATAATGTTTAAGCAATAAGGACACTGAAGGGAAATATTCCTCTTCCTTCAAACATCGCCAAGACCCAGAGTTGGCACTGCAATTCCAGTCAAGAATCTTTGCTTCCGTTCTCACTCAGGGCATCACCACATCCTGAACAAGTTATTTCATTTCTCTTGCCTCCCCCATTTGAAGAGAAGGAAATCGGAGGACCTTTAGAATTTTCTTTCAACTTCTAAATTCTCCAAGTCACCTGTGTCTGTCAGTGGGTCCTGGAGAGCGTGTAAAAGCAGCTGTCCAGCCATGGGTCCTCGGCCAGGTCCATCTCTAAATGAGGCCTCGGGTAGAAGCTGCTGGGAATGAGGGGAGAAGCTGATGAGAATGGCTATGGAGCCCAGAGCTCTGGTCTGCTTTCATGGGAACGAGGGGAGATGCTTGTAGTAAAAGGAGCGAGCGGGCCGCGTTCTGGTGCCCGGCTCCGTCCTGTGTAGGGCCCCTTGTTCCATCCCGCCCAGCTACCTTAACTCCCAAAATAATTACACAGAAACTGTATTCATTTAAAATACTGCCTGGCCCATTATATCTAGTCTTTTCTTGGCTAACTCTCACATCTTGCTTTAACCCATATCTAGTAATCTGTGTATCACCACGGGGTCATGGCTTACCGGGAAGATTCTAACCTACATCCATCTCAGGCTGGAGACTGCCTTTTCTCTCCCAGAATTCTCTTCTGTCTACTCTGCCCACCTAAGGGCTGCCCTATCAAAATGCCAAGGCAGTCTCTTTATTTAACCAATGAAAGCAACAGAAATACAGAAGGACCTCCTACACCAGCTGATGAGAACCGCTATGGAGTCCGTAGCTCTGGTCTGCTTGCATGGACTGATGTCTTGCTCAAGACATCAGTTTGAGCAGACCGTTTGCCCTCTCATGCAGAGATGGCAGAAACAGGAAAGGACTGATTCTGCTCTGTGTGAGGGGGTTCTGCTCCCTGTAGGCCCAGTAAACCACACAGCAGCCTTTTATGCATGTGAAAACTCAAGATAAGAGGGTATAAAGAACAGGGGCTGGGATGTAGCTCAGTGGTAGAGTACTTGCCTAGCAGACACAAAGCCTTGGGTTTTATCCCTAGTAGCGTACAAACTGGGCATGACGATTCGTACCTGCAATCCTAGCATTTGGAAGGTAAATACAGGAGGTTTAGAAGTTCAGGCTCACCCTTTGCAACACAGTGAGTTTGAGGCAAAGTGGGGATGCGTGAGACCATGCCTCAAAACAAACTTTATAAAAATGAAAAATATCAAAAAAATGTTCTCTTGTAACCCACCTTTCTCTCCAGATCTGGAAACAGTTGCTGGTTGCTCCAGTGGCTACAGGTGGCTACAGGCTCCATGCCAGTGGCTCAAGAGCTGGTCATTTCCCCATCCCTGTTTGGGTTTTGCAAGGGAACAGGACAAAAAGCCTTGACAGCTGCCTTGTCAGTGGGGAGGGGTGAAGTGACATGAAATTATTTATGGCTTCTTTCCTTTTGTCCTCAAATAACAATTGCCTTCAGCTGAACTTTTGAAAGGTCAAATAGCTCTATTTTAACAAAACTGAATCGTGTTGTGTACTAAGAAAAGAACCCAGATGTAATGGTCTGAATCTGGAGTGCTCCCCCAAAGGGTCACATAATAGAGCACCTTCCGGGGGTGCTATTATTGGATGTTAGAGCCTTGAGAAGGAAAGGCCTGGGGGAAGGAGGTTCTAGCCCCTAAGCCCCTGGCTCCTGGCTCTTGCTTTTTGCTTCCACGAGCCCATGGGTTGGGGCAGCTTATACCTCGACTATGCATCCCCCCCCATGATGGTCCACCTAACCATAGGCTCAAAAATATCAGAACCAATGTGAACCACAAAAATTGTGACCCAAAAGAAGTCTTTCCTCTTTATAAGTTGTTTGTCCCAGATATCTGGTCATTGGAACCGAAAGCTGGCTACCACACAGGGGAGCCTTGACCTGAGAGGAAGACAACCCAAAGCTACTTAACTGGGCCTCAGGAAACCATCTTTTGTTTTCTTTCATGTGTTCAGAGCCCTGGCTTTCACCTACTAATTAATTACCAGGAAATGACCTGATCTCATAACTATGCCTACTGAAAATACACAGGGTAAGGTGCCTGTCTTTTACACCCAAGAAAAGACCCGCAATCGTCCAAAGCATCAGAGGTGTCCATGAGTGGATCCAAGGACTCCTGAGAGACGTAGTCTATAATCAGATGGCAACTGTGGGCTTACTTTAAAATAGTTGTGTGTGTGTGTGTGTGTGTGTGTGTGTGTGTGTGTGTATGCATGCTTGTTCCTCTGTGTGTTTGTGTATGCATGCTTGTTCTTCTGTGTGTGTATGCATGATTGTTCTTCTCTCTCTATGTATATGTATACTATGTGTGTGTGCAAGTGCATGCATGTATGTATTTGTATGGCCCGAGGTTGATGTTGGGTGCTTCCTTCCACTTCTACTGCACGTTTTGAAACAGCGTTTCTCACATGATGCCAGAGTTTGCTGCTTCAACTAGTCTAGCTCACTAGCTTGCCCCAGGGGTCCTCTATCTCTAGCTGATGACTGGGACACTCAGTGGGTTGCCACACTCACCTGACATTGTGCAGGTCTTCACACTTGTGAGGTGGATGTTTTACTCACCCACCTCTGTCCCCACTCCCCTGCACTTCTTCATCTTACTTTCTCTACTGGCTTATTTCTGCTCCTGGTAAAGTCTTACAGTGTCTGGTCCTTCTCTGAGGACCTTCCTGCTTGGCATGCAGAGCCAATGAGCTGTGAAGACTTCCAGGGCTTAAAATAGAAGCTCTGAGAGAGTGCTGCTCCCCCAGGGTCTCTTCAGCGCCTGCTTACTTGGATGCTGTAGGAGTTAGGCAGCTGGAAGATCTGGCTTCTCTGTTCAGACCAGATGCCTCTCGGGGTGCCCCCCCACTCACCCCACACCCCAAGCAGAGGGGATACTGCTTCTAGTCTCCACTTCATAGATCTAGCCACATTTCTAATCCCTGCTAATTTCAGCGTTATTGCTAAACTCTGGATCCCTTACCCCGACCTGACGTGAGAAAAAAAAGAAGTCAATTGCATTTTAAGATTAAATGAGCTAAGTCAACCAATTTTAGGATTTCTGTGGGGAAGAGGGCCATGTGGATATTATCAACATCAAACCAAGCTATTAAGAGAAAAGAAGGGGCAAAGCGTTGAACAAACAGAAGCCTTTCTCTGCTCTGCTAATCCACCTGGAGGTGTGATGACTCATGTTGGGTTGCCTGGTAACAGCAAGGAGAAAAAATTGTGTGTGTTTGTGTGTGTGCATGCATATGCACGAGTGCAAGTGTGTGTGTGTGCGCGCGGCAGGGGTGGGGGCTGGGGTGCGCTGATGGGGAAGAAATCCTTTCTACTCCTCTATCATGTGCTCCTCCTGGGAGCACTAACAGACTCTGTAAACATGACCATTGTGTACTGGAGCCATCTTGCAAGTCATAGCCAGACCATGGGCTGCTGCCAGAGTCATTTGCTCTGGATAAGGACTTTTGGTGGACAGGGTGGCAACTGTAAGTTGCCTTACAGACACCCGAGGTGTGGGATCAGAGGCTCCACTGGGCCCTTTTGACTTCCTCCCAGCTTTCCCCGATGAGGGCTGCGGTGTGTCTCCATCAAATGAGAGCTACTGGGCCCTAGGGTGATGTGGGTCCTGGGAAAAATTGGCTGGATCTCCCAAGTTGCAGGTCTCAGTCAGGGTTATCACAACCAGGTGTCACATCTGGTCAGGCCCACTCTGCCTGTCTCCACTCTGTACCATCTGCCAGGGAAGGGTAGGCAGACAACCTGGATCCCCTCAGTTGCCTTTCGGAAGTCAAAAGAGAAACTCCAGTCTTCTTCTCCAATCTCTGATTAGTTCAGGACAGCCAGCTCTAGAGAAGCAGCCATGGCTTGTGCTGATGGACCTTCTCTTTGAAGTAAAATTTTGCAGAAGGGCTAAATGCTCAGATAAAGTCACGTTATAGCAAATCCTCTCACCAAAAAAAAAAAAAAAAAAAGCCTCTCTGGAGTCCTTCTGCATGATGGGAGAACTTCTGAAGCCAACAAATCCTCTGGGTTTCAGGGTCCTGTGCAGTGACCATTTCATGTGGCTTTCATGCGGTAACTGCCACCAATACCGTGAAAGTGTGGAAAATGTGATTTGTCAAACAATGACTCGTATCCAGGAATAAGTCGGCTTTACACAGCAGCGCAGAGCACTTAAAATCGTGTGACCTCGGCAAGTCCCCTTAGCTCCAGACTTCACTTTATTTTTGAAGGATGTGACCCCGAGAACTCTGAGAATAGGGTGGACTGTTCCAACAAAGGTCACTGCGGAGGACACTTAAATCCTACCCAACACAAGTACCTTAAAAATGTGGAGAAAAATATATAGCTCAATAAAAACAATTTTAAAAATGCTGAACCGAACCTTTGTCTTGTTGCTACATTTACAGTATCTTCCATTAACACCACCAAAGTCAATTTGGGGATACTTCTAGCACTACTGAGCTATGACTGACAGTAAAACTGCATATGTTTAAAGCATAAAATGTGATGGTTTGTGTTGCATGTTGTCTTGGGAATGATTCCCATGACGAAGCTAAGTAAAATAACAATCACCTCACAGCTACCCTTTTTTTAAATTATTTTTTTTTCGTGGGGAAAACAGTTGAACTCTCTTCCCTTAGTGGGTTTCAAGTGTGCAATATGTGATTATTACCAGTGGCTGTACCTTGTTGTTGTTGTTGTTGTAGGCTCTAAGGAGTGGACACAGGACTTCACACGCCAGGGATTTGCCCCATCCCTGAGCCACATACCTAGCCCAGCCAGGTCTCTTAGGACTGAAAGATGTGCCTTTGAACCACAGCTTTGCCATTTCTTTATTTAAATTGGTATTTTAAGTAAGAGTCCCACGTTTTGGGTGAAGGTGTGGGATTTCTAGTTCCCTCGCTGTTGGGCGTTGGGAGGCTGAGTCCTAATGGCAGAGGAAGCAACATCCACCCCCACCTCCTTCCCAGTCGGCAGGTTGGCATTGCTAAGGTTGCAGAGCAGAAAGGTGACTTCAAGGGCATAGAAGTCACACCTGGGTTCCAGTTCAGCTTCATTGCGTCCTAGTCTCTGACATCAGGCGGTCACTTAACCTCCCCAGTGTCCAGTGTTTTCTTTTGTAGTGTGGCTTTTGTAAATTAGCTATGAAAATGAGTCACGGGTTCCTCATGACAGGTTCCTCGTGACATTAAACAAGCCAGCGCATGTAAACGCTTAGTCCACAGACCGGCTCACAGTAAGCGCACAAGAATGTTACTGATTAATAATTCCCCTTATCAATTTGCTCCTTAAATTTCCATCTAATAACTCTTTAAAATAAGGGACTTAAATAACTCACTTAGTTCTCAGCTCATTTGGGGGCAGGGTAAAATTTCAAGTACACACATACGTATATATGCAGCCGTGTGCAATTTCAGGATGGGGCCAAGGCCTAGGAAATGAATCACTAGGTGGCTTCACCTAGTGATTGTGTAAACATCATAGAGTGTATTTACACAAACGAAATGGCCATAGCATCACCAGGTAATATAATCTTATGGGATTACTGTTGTTATGTGTTCTGTCATTTGCCAAAATGTCTTATGGAGTGCTTGACTCTGTTATCATTTCTACCTATGACCTTGAAAACCACAGCACTTAGCAGGCTGCTCACAGTGGGAAAGCACAAAGTGAATGTTCTAGAAAGCTACTAGTTTGGATGAGGACGTGTAAAAATGTGCAGCGCCAAACTCAAGAACTGGGATTGACTTTCACGCCCACCAGTGAGCCATGGATGGTTATACATCTGGATACAGAAAAATGATTATATGCCTGGATGTAGAGAAATTCTAGCTATGCCTCCAAATGGAATTTTGGTTAAAAGAATAGAGAGCATGGGACGTAATGGAGGCCTGACAAATGCTAGCTCTACAGGAAGGACTTGGAGCTGGGGTCAGGGAGAGGAAGGAGTGAAGGTTGGTGACTCTTGAGACTCTGGGAAGAGAGTGGACGTACAAGACTGAGCCCAGTTGGCTGGGCTCGAGAGGTGGAATACAGGAGAAACGGACATGGAGACACCTATTTAGATCTTAGAAGAGAGGACAGGACTTGAGCCGAAGCACATTGGTCCTTTGCCAACGGTTTATTGCTAAAGCCAGTGTGGGGGTGGGGTGGGGGTGTGCTTATATTCAGGGTGAGAGGAAGGAGAATCTTCACGGAGGGAGCAGCTGAGGAGCCACTGTCCCTGGAAAGGGGAGGTGAAGGGGACATTGACATTCACACAAGAGTGTGTTTAGAATGAGTTGGTTGCCAACCAATCAGAGAAGAGTTCTTTCTGACTTACACCAGGAGGCAAAGGAAACTCCGGAGGCAGGGAGTCAGTCCCCGGAAGGAATGGGCAATCAAGAAATAGGAAGGTTGAAGAAGCAACGGCAGTCGGTTTCCTATAGAGAACTAAAGGCAGAATGGCCATAGATCCTGGCCTTTGTCCAGGAAACCATGAAGGAAAACGTAAAATTCACAGGTGGATGGGTAGAGAATGGAAGGTGGAGAGGGTAGACCTGGGAGGAGTTGGGAGTGAGGGTAAATAAGACTAAAATACGTTATATGAAATTCACATCCTCCCTTTTGGAAGTTATGGGTGAAAGTGGCTGTTTAATAAGAGGAGTGAGGAAAGCTCCCCTCTTCTGAGCTCTAAATAGGAAGCTGATGAGGACCAGGGTTGAACAAAGTTTATTTTGGAGGGGAAGGTTGATTTTATCATTTATAATTATTATATTTATTACAGCATTAATACTATATTGCTAGTTATTCATTATTACTATATTAATTTAATTAATGTGTTAATATTATTAAACAATTAATATGTTATTGATATAAACATTTATTATATATAATGTTATTATTTATGATTTATTTTCCCCTAGGTCTTCCTCTGCTGCTTTGGGATTTTTCTTGTTGCTTTGGTTGGTTTCAATTTGATTTTTTTGAGACAATGTCTTACTCTGTAGCCCAGGATAGCCTTGAACTCCAGCCTTCTGCCTCAGTCTCTCTCCATGTCACATAAGTGCAGCTAATAACAACAGCCATGCAAAGCCATTGGAAACAAAACCCCAGAACTCCTTCGTTCGTTTTCCTCCGAGGTGTCCTAGCCCAGCCCAAGTGTGCCTAGGTCTTGCCTTGGCTAAGTTATCGTGCTGTTTTGCTTCAAAATCTGGGAGGCAGAGGAGCGAGGGAGAAAGGGAAGACAGTGCACCAGTCAGTGAGTTTACTCAGAGGGATGGCAGAGGGGAGAGGAGGGTCTTATGTGGTCTCATCTCACAGTAATTCTGTGGGGTGTAGAGAGCAGATTATCTTCTATGTTTCATGTGCATAAAACTGAGACTAGAGAGGTTCGGTGATCTTCCTCGGTTTACACTGATGACTGGCATTTAGGAGAAGCTCTCCCCCTCCCCCATCCATGCTTCACTTTAGGGAAACAAAGATGAATAAGGCATTACGTAGCTGTGTGATTTAAAGTAAATTATTTACCCGCTCTGATCTGTGATTTGCTAGGTTCTTGTGTTTCATGAACATACACGCATACACGCACATACACGCACGCGCACACACACCCTGCTCTGTCGCAGAAGAATGTTGAAGGCTTTGGTTTTAATGGAGCCTAGGATGTATGTGCTTCTTGATAGAGAGGTCTCCTGTGAGAGGTGGTGAACCAGCTCTCCTCTAGGCAGCTGTAGAGTTGGCTTTGGGAGGTGTTTTTGCTTCCATGATTCCGAGATCATAGAGAGATGGGAGCCCAGGGAGAGAATTTCGGGTTCATACTAGATTTGGGGAAAGTGCTTTTATGAGTTTTTATAAGGCAGTACCACCTTATGCCCTGCATGTTTGGCACTGAGGATGTTACCCAGCATCCTCTCTGCTTGTGTGTGTTCATCCTGATCATTCTTCTGTCAGGTTTCCCAATCTAGCTTTATTTTTTTCATCCATGCTCCTGTAACAGAAGCTAAACCAAATTTAGATGAATCTGGCAATGGTAATATGGATATATCTGTTCCTAGGAAAGTCCATGAGTGTGAATCACTGGGGGAAATCCCCTAGAGCAGTGGTTCTCGGCCTGTGGGTCACGACCCCTCTGGGTGGCAAATGACCCTTCCACAAGGGTCACCTGAGACCATCAGAAAACACAAATATTTACATCACAATTCTTAACACTAACAAAGTTACAGCTATGAAGTAGCAACAAAAATGATTTTATGGTTGGGGGTCACCACAACATGAGGAACTGCATTAAAGGGTCACAGCATTAGGTAGATTGAGAACCACTGCCCTGGAATATTCTGGGTAGTGGAATACTAGGGGTACGGCTTACAGTCTTATGGTAACACTGTCAAGATTGTGCCCTTGCTGGAAGTGGCAGTACGCACCTGTGATCCCAGCACTCGGAATGCAGATGCGGGAAAATTGCTGCAAACCAGAGGCTGGTGTGGTCTATACGATGAGTTGGGGGCTACAGAAGTGTAGTGAGACTTGTCTCAAAAAGAAAAGAATCCCAAACTGACACAAACCAAAAAGCGATAGCAAACAAATCAGACTGTGTCCTCTGTGACATTCCAGGATCCTTCTGCTTTGGCTGTCTGCCTAGCTCGAGAGTAGGAATGGCAACATCTTATACCCTGTGGGGTTAAGTTTGAGTATGAAATGTTCTGCTTGGGAAGGGCCCAAAGCAATGCAGGGCATATAGTAAAATCTGTAAGTGCGAGCTGTAAATTGGTTCTTGTATGGATAGACAATTAGTTCATGGCCTCACAGCGTCTCCACATCTGCTCTTTGAGGGTAGGACTCTCTGGCTGCCATCCAGCCCTCCTTCTTAGAGTCACTCAGAGCCTGACATCAATTTCCATGGGCATTTCAGGGACTACATAATCACCATTGTCTCTTTATTCATGGAAAAATTTGAATGAAAAGTTGTCCTTCTGTTCCAGGTCCCCACGTGTGACTATAATTTAGACATCAGTGGTCACCTGCTGCCATTCAGCACCAACTGTTAGTTCATCATCCTCACAGGACTCTGGCCTACCCTGTGGCACACGCCTGGCCCTGCCACGCAAGGCCCGGACATTCTAGCTATGGGTCTTCATAATGGGGTCCGTGTCCTACCAGGCTCTTGCCTTCTGTCCCCAGGTTGAAAGTTATCTGTGTTAGGTGGCTGCCATAGCAAAGGACCCACTATATACTCTCTGTAGTCCTTGAAAACTTGAGTATGACATGGGAGGGTTGGAAAGACTTTGTTAATACTCTCATTAATTTTTTCTTTAATCAAAATAAATATTAATTATAAGGAAATAAGTTCAGATTATTCTCAACCAAATACAACCCCCATTTCCTATAATATAAAAATATTGGACTAGAAATTTGTATATTCACTAATATATAAATTATAAATTTGTATATTTATTAATATACAAATATCTATCATTCCCATGGAATGACATTGTATATGTTGTATGCTGTATAACAATAGAGGTGTGTCATGCAAATACTTAAAGCACTTATAAAATAGAAGTTTCTACTGACATAAGAGTCAAAAGAAGCCAGGTGTGGTGACTCAGGCCTGTAACCCTGGCATTCAGGAGGCTGAAGTAACAGGGTCGTTGCTAGTTGGCCAGCCTAGGCTACAAAGTGAGACAAGATACCCTGCCTCAAAACCAAACCAAATACACTTCCCAACCTAACTAAAAACCAAACAAAATACCCAGAAACAGAAAAACACCAAAACAAAAGAATTCTGGACTGCCTCTTCTTTTATTTTTTAAGTTAAATACAATTACATTATTCCCCACTTCCTTTTCCTCCATCTAACCCTTCCCATGTACTCCCAGTTTGCTTTGGACTGTGTCTTAATGGAGTAAGTACACAGACCATTGGGAAGGTTCAATCTGTGTAGGGTAACCACATCACATGGAGGGGTATCAGCTCTAATGGCCATCGAAAAATTAAAATTAGAATATGACAATAATGGAACGAGCCCTTTCCCAAGTAGCCTGGAGTCCTTGCTGGTGTTGTTCTCAGCCAGACTTCTGGGGTAGGTTTTCCACTGCCCCAGTCACCGAGGTTCTGAGTTATAATCCATGGGAATTCTTCAAGGGAGGCTCCATGTTAGCACTTCCTTACATACTAATCCTGGGCAAGCCTATCAATTCAAAAGATCCTTATCAATAGATTAGTACATCCCCAGTGCAGGCTGGGCAGCCAGGGGCATAAAGCCATATAAGGAATGGCTAACACAGAGATACCTGCAGCTACGTGGCACACAGGAACCCAGATGTCAAATCCTTCCTCCTTGGTTCCAGTATGGTCCTATCAGAAATGGCTTCCTTGGGTTGCCTGGCATTCGGAGGAGACTCTGTGACCGGACAGGGGAATCTGGAAGTGGAGAATCATAGAGGAGAAAGGAGCAGGGCAGGTGAGGGACTGACCTTGGCTGCTGAGGCTCAAAGTGAGATTCCTCCACCCTCCCCTAACCTTGAGAGGAAAATCTGTTGAGTCCTCCCGTTGGAGCAGAGACTGTGGCTCTCTGGGGGGACAGGATGCCCGCCCTCCCTTTCTTCCACCTGCCTTCGCTGTATCCACAATGCAACCCCTCTCCCTAGCACTAACCTGATGCTCCAGCCGCACCAGGCCACTTCATGGCGCTTTTAGCAAGCCTGGAGGGCTGTTTGACTTGGGGATGAGAGCCCAAGTCATGCAGGCTGTGATGGTGGGTGAAATACCATCTGATTCAGACATCCCTTCGTGACTTCCTCCCCAGCTGACTGCCTCATGGGTGCCTCCACAAATAGCAGTTATGGAGTTAGGGGGGTGGGGTGTAGATACTGTTCTCTCCTGTTCCCTGGGAAGGCTGGCACAGAGACAGTGGCTTGTTCCTGGTTGACGAGGATCTAGAAAAGGTAACACCTGACTGAGGGAATGCCCTCTAATGTCTCCAGACTGCCCATAAAGTGAGCACTCTGAGGTTGGCCCAGTGTTTACATCGTTTGTTTCATGTAGGTTCTCTTACGGGGTCCACTTATGAACCAGATGAGGCTTTTTAACAAAAAAGGGGTTCAGGCAGCTCTGGGGGTGAGGGTTGGTCCTGGTGTGATCTCATTATTGAATATCTTGTCTATTGAACACCTTTTACTGAGATCCTTTCCAATTTCTCTTTAAAAGGAGCTAAATAAATAAACAAATAAAATTTTAGGAAGGACCATAAAAATCGGAACTCAAGTGTGGAAGGTTACATCATTCCACGTGAGGGATATGAATGTTAGGAACACCAGGGAGCCTTTAGGCCCTAGAAACAAGATCTGAAGCAAGAGGTTTCCAGAATCTAGAAGACTGGCCAGTGATGGCATGGACACCAGATGTAGGACATGAGAGGCCTTGTGATCCTCTCAGGGTGCTCCTTTGTTTCTGGTACCATCCTTCCTTGTGGAGAATTTGCATTTCGTGAAACAGTGGAGGGCAGCGATAAGAAATCCCCTAAGAATCTGTTCCCTTCTCTTCCATTGGGAAAAAAAAGAGACTCATTTTGTGGCCAAATGTAAAATTCAGGCCACATTTGCAGATCCAGTCCCAGGGTACTTTCAAGAACATCAAGCTGAAGGAAGCAATCAGACTGTGCCCAAGGTAAGTGTGGAGCCCTTCTTACAGCCTCCCCTCCCCGCCCCCCTACCCCGTGTCAGGCAGCTTCTGAAGGAAGCAGATCCCAGAGGGGGCCTCAGGTTTGGAACTCTCTCTAAAACTCTGCTTGGTTCCTTGTGGCCCCTTGAGTCTGCATTCAGCCTCACTTCTCACAGAAACCTGCGGATTTGGGTACTCTCATATTCTCTCAC
>PVIU01015388.1:0-48538 GCA_004026605.1 Ondatra zibethicus | reverse complement strand
TCCTCCTCCTTCTCCTTCTCCTCCTTCTTCTCCTTCTCCTCCTCCTCCTCCTCCTTCTTCTTCTCCTTTTCCTTCTCCTCCTCCTCCTCCTTCTTCTTCCCTCCCTCCCTCTCAACCCCCCTTTCTTTCTTCTCCACTGTGGACTGCTGGTTCTCTATGAACCCCTTTCTCAGACTGCTGCCAAACTAGGCACCTGTCTTGAAATCCAGTCAGGCTTTACTGTTCTATGCAGCACATCTTCATGCACATCATTGGTAGATTTGGTAAGACAATGAATTCTTAAAGGGGGGAATTAGTTAAAAGAGAGAGTGTTTTCCTCACATTAAAAAATGGGAAAATTTAAAGGAGTAAGTCACAAAACAATCCCATACCAGTTTGGAATTATGATTAATAAAGGGGTTACTTATTTAAAGGGAAAAACTTACAGATCACCATCCTAGACAACAGCCCTCTGCACGACCATGAAAAGAGTCTGGTAGCCAAAAGCATAGTCCGAAGCAAGAGAGAGAGCACATGGCTACTGCTATTTTTTCAAGCCAAAGAGCCCATGCCCAAGTGGACTGCTATCTTAAAGGCTATTGGCTGAAGGAGCAGAAGGAGCTCCCGCAGCACTTCCCCCTTTTGTTTAAGTAATAGAATTCTAAGCATACTATACAATTATATACAATAAGAACAAATATCCTATTCTAACTAGGTTAAGTCTCGTATAATAAATAACTTGGCTAAGTCATGAGAGGAAATTAACTACATTTATCTAGTCTTCAACCGCATCGAAGATCCAAGAAGAGAAATAATGTTACCTGAATAATTAGGAAGTACAATCAAACAACTTCCAAAACATGCAACAAATCACAGAGACAACTGGCTACCTGGGCAATCACCCAAAGACATGTTTGCAGCATGGAAGCAACCAACTTTGGCTAAGGCCTAGAATAACTGACAGATTATTTTTAAAAGCAAGAAATTTTTCAAAACTGTCTTACCCTGTCTTGGGAAGATATGACAGTTCTGCTTATCTATTTCAGGATACTATGTATTTTGTCAGTAGTTGAGGTATGGGCAGTTCCTTTCCCAGAGGCCAGTTTTGCCAAGAAGAAGACCAGCAACAAGAGGAGTGCCTTTGGTGCTCAACAATCTCTCGGGAATAGATCGGTGTTGTCAGAAGCGATTGTGTCTCACTACCACAGAACTCTAAGTTAGATTAAATGCCATTTTCTACAGCTCTTTCAAGAGGTTGAAGATTATCTATTTATTCATAATATAATCTCCATGAATCTAAAAAACCCAATTAGTCTAACTATAAAAATGACAAACATAGATGACTATCAATCTATAATTCTTAATACCTATCTAACTTGAAGACTAAGACAATAAACAACTGTGCAATAAATGAGGACAAGGACCTCAAAATGTAAACAATGTACAAGTATCTTGATCAGAGGTAGAAATGTACACTGCAATGTGGTATATAAATACATAAAAATGTTTTAAACAGAGGTAGAAGCATGCATTCAATATTTAATATAATTTAACTTTGTATCCATATACAAGAATCTCTCCCAGTGTAATTGCCTATAAACAATAACTCACAAATACCAATCTATTATCCTATCATGCAATTTTTTTTTCAAAAAGATCCCTGGGCTTATAAAATTTCTCCCCTAACCCTCAACCATATACTAATTATGATCAACCCCTAAACAATGTCATTAAACCTGAGGAAAAACTTTGCTGGGAGAGGGGACGCATCCTCTAGAATTACTTCCAGCTGTCATGGGGGTGACTTTCTTTCTAGGGGATCCTGTGAAAATAAAATGATAGTTAAATTTAAAGATTAATGTCTGGTAAGATTGCAAAGAGTCTCTGATTATTTTGTGGAGGTCTGGCCAGAATGTTGTAAAAGATGTGCACCATTTCAGCTAACCAAGTTGAAACTGTCTTGTGCAGCTGGTACCCAAAACACGTCTTGGTGTAGCGCTATCAGTATCATGACATCATATCAACCAGGTGGAGTTGTTCTGGGGCCCCTTCTTCTTCCTGTAAACTTCAAAGATTACTGCATAAAACTTCATTGTTCATTGTGGAAAACTTAAACATTAATTATATAGACATATACAGACATATATTTAATGAAAGGTATGATAGATATGAAGAAAAGCAAATTCTTTTTTTCTTCTGTTCCATATCATGGCTCTTGACATGAGACAGAAACTTTGAGTTTTTCTCTTTAGAACAGGCTTGGAATTAGAGAGGGACAGAGCCAGAGTTCAACTCCAAAAGCAGCTCTATAAATTTAGAAATATAAATACATGTATATATATATATATATATACATATATGTAAATATATACGTATATCTTTGATTTTTATACTTTGGTTTTATAATTCAGTTTTCTTGAAGACCCCTATTGGGTAGTTATTTTTCCAACTGCCAAAATTCAAACATCCAGGATCCCTTGAATTTTTTGAAGATGAGTGTTTTCCTGCAAAGACAAGAACAGAACCCTGCCCCCATCCTATATGTTTTTCTTACCATCTGTATGATTATCATCATTGTGAATGAGCTGTCATTTCTCCTTTCCAAGAGGTTTCTCCTTTTCAAGCCTAACCTTTATTAATTTTGATGGTCTCCACATTTTTTTTCTTCTGTGGAAATAAGAGCAAAACCCCATCCCCAATGCAGCACATCTCCCGTCTTCTATTGTGAGGTCAGCACACCCTTGAAATAAACCGGTTGATTTAGTTCAGCAGAGTTTTCCATTATCCAATGTCTTTCTGCCGCTGTTTTTCCTTTCTCATTAGCTTTAAGAAAATTCAAGGTTAATAAGGCATTATGTAATCTTTTTTTGGAGGAATTTTCCACCTCTTTCTGTTTGTTCAATATATTCCTTTATAGTTCGATTTAATCTTCCTATGACTGCTTGACCTGTAAGATTGTATGGTATACCTGTAATATGCTTAATATTATAATAAGTAAAAAACCGTCTCATTTTCCTAGAGACATAAGCTGGACCATTATCTGTTTTGATTTGTGCAGGTATACCCATGATGGCCATAATTTCTAATAAATGTGTGATTACTGAATCAGCTTTTTCTGAGCTTAAAGCAGTTGCCCATTGAAAGCCTGAATAAGTGTCAATGGTGTGATGTACATATTTTAATTTTCCAAATTCTGCAAAGTGGAACACATCCATCTGGCAGATTTCATTCCTTTGAGTACCCTTCGGGTTGGCCCCTGTAGGTAGCTTTGTTTGGTTATATGAAGAGCAAGTAGGGCATCTCTTTATAATCTCCTTAACTTGTAGTATGTAATAGAAAACTCTTTCTTTAACCTTTGCTATTGATGTGATGTTTTGTATGAAATTCTGAGGCATGCAACATGCTTCCAATTAATAATTGATCAATTTCTGCATTACCTTGTGCTAGAGGACCTGGCAGACCTGTATGGGATTGGATGTGTGTTATGTACATTGGACAAAGCCTATTCCTGATTATGTCTTGTAACTGTATAAACAATGAAGTCAATTCTGTATCATCTGGTATAAATTCAGAAGTTTCAGTATGCAAGATAACTCTTTCTGCATATTGTGAATCCGTAACTATATTAAGAGGTTCTTTAAAATCCCTTAGCACCATAAGAATGACATATAATTCTGCCTTCTGGACAGAATTATAAGGGCTTTGTAGCACCTTATTGTAGCATGAAGGCCGCTTGCTAGTTGGGGCCTCCGTCCTGCCTGGTTCGCACAGCTGTTTGGCCCCAAAGAAAATCATGCAAAGAGGTCTATATTAGGTTATAAACTGATTGGCCCATTAGCTTAGGCTTCATATTAGCTCTTATATATAGCCCATTATTCCTATCTATGTTAACCACATTGCTCAGTACCTTTCTCAGCGGAGCAGGTCACATCCTGCTTCTTTGGTGGTCCAGGCAAGAGTGCCGAGAGAGCTTCCTGATTCCCAGAATTCTATTCTCCTTGCTCCACCTCTACTTCCTGTCTGGTTGTTCCACATATATATCCTGGCTAATGGCCAATCAGCATTTATTTAAATCATGATTGACAGAATACAGACAATTCTCCCGCACCACCTTATTCAATTCATCTGATTTGAAACCTGCCTTCCCTGATTTATTAGCATCAGTATAAAATGTACCAGCTCCAGTTATTGGAGTATCACATACAATTCGAGGAAGAATCCAAGAAGTTCTCTTTATAAGGTTAGGTCTATTGCTTTTGGGATAGTTGCTATTAATTTCTCCCAAAAATTTAGCACAAGCTCTTTGCCATGGTTCATTGTCTTCCCATAACTTTTTTATTTCATCAGTAGTGAAAGGCACTATAATTTCTGCCGGGTCTATACCTGCTAATTGACAAAGTCTCAGTTTACCATTTACAATTAATTCAGAGACCTTTTCTATATAAGTTTTAATTTTTTACTTGGTTTGTGTGGTAAAAAGATCCATTCTAAAATAATATCTTCCCTCTGTATTAAAATTCCCAAAGGAGAAATTCTGGAAGGCAATATGACTAGAATACAACTAACATTTGGATTCATCCTATCTACATGTGCCTCCTGTAATTTTTCCTCAACCATCATCAGTTCCTTTTCTGCTTCAGCTGTTAATTCTCTGGGACTATTCAAACCTTTATCACCATCTAAGATTTTGTTTAAATGAATTATTAGATCAGCTGTTATCCCAACAGCCAGTCATAGATTGGAAATGTCTCCTAAAAATCTTTGAAAGTCATTAAGAGTCCTTAACCAATCTCTCCTAATTTGTGGCTTTTGTGTCCTAATTTTCTGTAAACGTATTCTGTAACCTAGGTAATTAACAGAATCTCCTCTTTGAATCTTTTCAAGAGCAATTTGTAATCCCCATTTAGGCAAAACTATCTTTACTTCCTCAAACATTCTTTCTAAAGTATCTATCTTTGAATCAGATAGCAAAATGTCATCCATGTAATGGTAAATTATAGACTTAGGGAATTGCCTACATATTATTTCCAATGGCCGACTCACAAAGTATTGACACAGGGTTGGGCTATTGAGCATCTCCTGTGGGAGGATAGTCCACTGGTATCTCTAAGTAGGCTGAGAGTTATTATAAGTAGGCACAGTGAAGGCAAATTTTTCTCTATCCTTTTCTTGTAAAGGTATAGTGAAGAAGCAATCCTTTAAGTCAATAACTATAAGAGGCCATCCTTTTGGTAACAGAGAAGGCAGAGGAATTCCAGACTGTAGAGGGCCCATAGGTTGAATTACCTTGTTGACAGCCCTTAGATCTGTCACCATTCTCCATTTACCAGATTTCTTTTTTACAACAAACACAGGAGAATTCCAAGGGCTAGTTGAGTCCTCAATATGTCAAGCATCTAATTGCTCCTATACCATTCGTTCTAAAGCCTGCAATTTATCTTCAGCCAGAGGCCATTGCTTAACCCACATTGGCTTCTCAGTTTACCATCTTAAAGGAAGGGCTATTGGTACTTCTAAATGTTTGTTAGTTGCTTTATGTTCTTGTACAGCCTGAATGGCTGGTGACCTTTGTGCATAGTATCTTATTAAATCCTTCCCAGAATTATGAGTTTTGGGGACTGAAGAAATGTTAATCTGGGTATTCTATTGCTGTAGCAGGACACGGCCCCATAAATTTATTGCAATATTGCTACATATGGTCTTAGCTTTTCTCTTTGACCATCTGGACCAATAGAGTCAACCCATCTTGTGCTTTGTTTAACTCGAGATATGGTTCCAAATCCTAGTAATTGAACATCTGCCTCTTAAAGAGGTCAAGTTGGATGCCACGATTCTGGAGTAATGATATTCACATCTGCTCCTGTGTTTATCAAGCCAACAATCACAATT
This sequence comes from Ondatra zibethicus, assembly GCA_004026605.1. Lineage (NCBI taxonomy): Eukaryota > Metazoa > Chordata > Mammalia > Rodentia > Cricetidae > Ondatra > Ondatra zibethicus. The sequence goes on along the minus strand of PVIU01015388.1, from coordinate 42,670 downwards.
CCATTTATACATACTCTCAGCTTTGGTCTCTGATCATTTATAGATGTTTGCCAAAATATATGCTTCTTATTTCCTATTTGAATTTCTGACTTATCCTCCAAATTTGAGCCATCATTTAGAACCTTATGGTCTTGCACAGAAGGTTCTAGAGTTTTTAATTTTCCTGGTGTGACATGTCCTCCATGGTTAGTGGGAATGACTGGGCCACTTTTGTCTTGTGGACCTGTGAGAGGCCCCTCAGGGAGTTTCCCAATGGTATGGGGTTGCCTTGTCTGTCTGTTGTTGATCTGTATTCATTGGTCCAATGTCGTCCTTTACCATTCCTCCTACATATGCCTGAAGGCTGAGGTTTCCTATACTTGCCATTCCCAGATGAAGTGTTATTCCTAGAAATTCCTTTCCTTCAATCCCTTTTCAGATGTCCTAATTTACCACAATTAAATCATTTGGCAGGTTGATGTCCCCTCATTGCTTTGGAAATCACTTCCCCTAACCAAGATTCATCATCATAGTTAAATGCCTGAAAATTCATGGTATGCTGAATCAATTCATCCATAGGTGCTGATCTAGATCTTAAAGGCCCAATTATTCTTTTGCATTATAAGTTTGCATTTTCAAAAGCCATCGATTCAAAAACTATTCATCTAGCTACTGGGTCTGTTACTCCTATGTTCAGAGCCTTAATTATTAATCTTTGCAAAAAGTCATTATAGAGTTCTCCCTGTCCCTGCTTAACCCTGGTATTTGACTCTATGCTTTTCCCTGGTTCTGGTATTCTCCCAAGCATTCAATGCTGCTTTGTGGCATAGGGACAACACTTCTTCATCTTAAAGAGCTTAGACCTGTGGATTACCATAAGCTCCTACACCAAGAATTTGATCCTGGGAAACCTCCAGACCCTTTGCTCTCCCTTGCTATTCCATATGTTTGGATTCTTCTCTGAAATAAATTTCAAACATCAAGGATGGTCCATCTTCTAACACCATGGATGGTAACTTGGAGAAATCAGGTAGAATAGCCCTGACATTAGAAGCCCAAGTTCCTTAACAAATGTAGAGAGTAAGCCATAATTATCGACAGCGTGCTTAATTTCTTTCAGATCATTCATCCCTATCGGCGTCCATCTACCTTCTTTGGCTCCCCTTGAGTCTTTGGAAGTTGACACTTTGTCAGAGTAAGTTTCAGGGTATGTCGCTAAAATCCTGGGTAAACCAGTTCTCACAGCTGGTGGTGACAGTGTATCCTTCCCCTGTGTCTTCTCATCCTCATCATCAGCTCCAATAATTTCCTCAGTCATTTCAAATGTCTTAATCATAATCTCTCATAAAGCCTGAATCTCCTGAACTGCAAATGTTTATAGTGATTTCTCTATGTTTTCAATTTTTTGGTCCCCATTCTGCAACTGTGATTCCAAGGTCTTAATGTTTCCTTTCAAAGATAACATCTCCTCTTTGAAATGCTCCTGAACATCATGTAAATTGCCATCTTGGAGGTATATTTTGTCTGTTACCTTATCAAAACTCTGTGATAACTTCTGAATGTCAAATTCAACAACCTGGACCCTTTCAGGTAAATTCCTAGTACCCTTAGATATGGAGTCAATCTTGCCTATTATGGTATTAATCCTATCAATTAATGCCATATATTTCCATAATGATATGAAGAAGAAAACTGAAACCTAATAACCACTAAATTGAGGTGTCTCCATAGGCATATAGGCCTCTTGTGATTTCTTCCATAGTGGCAGCAAAAACCACAGCAAGGGTCCCATGAAAAACAAAACTTGCCATTTTACCTGTTAACCAGCAGATGGCACTGTTTCTGAGTTGCAACTGGAACAGAGGCAATGGTGTCATGACAAATCCTGTTTTAATATCTTCCCTAACATTTCTTTAAAAACTGGGGAAAAATGAGTCACTCGAAAGGTTAGATGTACTACACACAGAGAGAAAACCCAGAGTCCAGGCACAGGTAACAAAAACCCATCGAGCTTCTAGCTGCTGATAAACAGTGCAACTCGCCCTGGGCACCCACTGTGCTTCTCTGATCTGACCTGAGGCAGGGGTTGTGACACAACCACTGTGAGAGAGGCCAACTGCATGACCAGTGTCCCTATGCTGTGAAAAAGGGTCATGCTGCAGTCCACTCAGTTGTGGTGGGGGTTTCAAACAGCATTTCTGTTTGAGCCACAGAGACTTCACAGGGAGTTTTTGCCCTAAGGGGTTTACAGCATTGGCAACTGCTTGTGCCTGTGCTCTGACTTGCATTGCCTAAGCGTTGTGCTGTGAGGGGAGGATTTAAAAGCTGCTCAGAAAAGATCAAACCAGGCAGGCAGAGAGTGTCTGGGCCTGTGGATCCCGGGAGGCATGGAGTTTAAATCCACATAGGAAGGCAAATGATAGGGTGCATGATGACTTGAAGCCAATCTGAGGCATGTAAAGAATTGCAGCAAGAAAAGCTACTGTGAGAGATTCTATATTGAACTGCTGGCTCCACGCATACGCTGCAGCTGAGGGAGGGCTTGAGCCAAGCTATGCTGGTGGAAGGCAGCTGAGCTGGGGGTGGGGGTGGGAGGTGGGGCGCAGGGTGGTGGTTCTAAAACCAAATGTTGGGTGCCAGGTAAAGGAGTAAGTCACAAAACAATCCCATAATTTGAAATTATGATTAATAAAAGGGTTATTCATCAAAATGGAAAATCTTACAGATCACTGTCCTAGACAACTGTTCTCTGCATGACCAGGAGAAGAGTCTGGTGGCTGGAAGCAGAGTCCGAAGCAAGAGAGAGAGCACATGGCTACTGCTCTTTTTTCAAGCCAAAGAGCCCATGCCCAAGTGGGCTAGTATCTTAAAGGAGCCTCTGCAGGAAAAAATGAATAATGTGGCTATGAACATAGTTGAGCACATGTCCTTGTGGTATGATTGAGCATCCTTTGGGCATATAGATAAAAGTGGTATTGCTAGGTCTTGAGGTAGATTGTTTTCTAATTTTCTGAGAAATGACCATATTGATTTCAAAAGTGACTGTACAAGTTTTACTCCCACCAGCAAAGACAGAGTAGATTCTCTTGAGTAAATTGGGAGCATATGGATCTCAGAAGAAGATAAAAAGGGGAGCACAGAAAAATATATCGCTCACTCAAAACAATAAAATTATAAAAATACATTTAATTTTTAAAAGGTATAAATAAAAATGTGAAAAACAATTACAATGGAAGTGTTTGGGTCTCTGTATGATAATATGCTAGACAGTTTGAAAATGGAATTATTCAATGAAAAGATATCTAATTTAGATGGGATTTATGTATTGTCAATTTAAAATATTATCAGCTTTATTATTTTTGTCTTATCACTAAAAGTGTTGGTTAATTTGAGTGCTAAGATACAGACCTTAGAAAAACATTGAAATCCAGATAGAGGAATTTAATGGAGAACCAATTTCAGTGTTGCATTATAACAATATAGAGAAACAGCCTAAGATTTTCAGACAACAAACCTTAATATATCCAGTAACTTTACTGGAACTGCTAAATTGCAAAGACTCTATTACAGCTAACTGGACTCCTGTGCCCTTGTTAATTTTAATGAGATTCAAGAAAGCAATAGTCTCATATGGTATGCATTCAACTTTTGTGAAGCAAATTTTAAACTCATTGTAATAGAATTATCTCTTATGACTAGACAGAGTTGGTGAAAGATGTTTTAGAGCCTGTTCCACAATTATAATGGAGTACTTGGTTCAGAGAAGCGGCTAAGACTATTGACAAATATAGTAAAACTAGAGGTATGGAAATTTCACGAGATCAGATTCTCAGAGAAGGAAATAATGCTACTGTAGATAACCAATCTCTATACAATGGTCAGTCCTGGCTTTATGCCATGCAGCAACTTTGAATGCTTGGGACAGAACTGGCTGATTGCTAGAAAACATGTACCATCTATAGAACATTATTGGGCTAGGTCCTGATGATGTGATTAATTTAAACAAAACCTTAGATGGTGACATGGACTTAAATCGTCCCATGGAATCATCAGCTGAAGCTGAGAGAGAATTGGCTTTGTTTGAAAAGATATTTCAGAATGCACATGTGGATCATGTAGATCTAAATCTTAACTGCATTCTGGTCATATTATCTTTCATGCATTCCCCTATAGAAATTTTAATGCAGAGGAAATATATTACCTTAGAATGGATCTTTTTGCTACATAAACTGAGTAAAAAACTAAAACTTATGTGGAAAAGGTCTCAAAATTAATTATAAAAGGAAAATTGAGACTTAGTCAATTAGACCCAGCATAAATTACAGTTCCTTTTAATACTGATGAAACTGACAAATTATAGGAAGGAAGAGCTTGTAAATTTTGGGGGAAAAGATTAACAACAACTATGCCAAAACACGAGTTTTCAACTTATGAAGAGAACTAACTGCATCCTTCCTCACATTGTAAGGACAGATCAATAACAGGAGCCCCTACATTCTATAGTGATGCAAATAAATCAGGAAAGACAGTTTACAAATCAGAAAATTTAACTAAAGTTAATTAAGGCTCAAAGCCCTTATGATTCTGTCCAAAAGTTAGAATTATATGCTATTCTCATGGTACTTCAGGATTTTAAGGAACCTCTCCACATAGTTGCTTTGCATATTCAAAGAGCTGAATTTATACTGATGATACAGAACTGACTTTATAATTTATTCAGTTGTAAGGTACACTCAGAAGTAGGAATCATGACATATACATAACATACTCCCAATCCCATATGGGTCTGCCAATTCCTAAAGCACTAGGTAATGCAGAAATTGATCATTATTAATTGAAAGTATGCTGAAGGCCTCAGAATTTCATGAAAGCATTATATCAATAACAAAATTTAAAAAAAAAGACTTTTCCATCTCGTGGCGAGAATTCAAGGAAATTATAAGGAAATGTCCTACTTGTTCTTTATATAACCAAACACCACTACCTACCCAAAGGGTACTCAAAGGAATGAAATCTGGCAGATGGATGTTCCATTTTATAGAATTTCGAAAACTGAAATATGTATAACACACCATTGATACCTATTCAGGTTTTCAATGAGAAACTGCTTTGAGTTTGAAAAAAGGTGTTTTGATAATCATATATTTACTAGAAGTTATGATGACCATCATGGGTATACCTGTACAAATAAAGACATACAATGCTCCAGCATATATCTCTAAGAAAATGAAACAGTTTTTTGCTTAATATAAAGTATATTACAGGTATACCATACAATTGTAAAGGGCAGGCAGCTATAGAAAGTTCAAATCAAACTATAAAGGGTATGTTAAATAAAAACAAAGGGATGATAAATACCCAAGAAATAGATTACATGATGCTTTATTAAGTTTGACGTACTAAATGTTAATGAGAAAGGAACAACAGCTGCAGAGAGACACTGTATAGTAGAAAAAAGATTACAGAATTAAATCAACTGATATACTTTAAAGATGTACTGATCTCAGAAAGAATCCAGGACATGTGTTGTATTGGGAAGGGATTTTGCTTTTGTTTCCACAGGAAACAAGAGGCTATGGATACCTTCAAAATTGATAAAGATTTTATTTGAATGAGAGATACCTCTTAATTAGAAGAGATGACATTTTATTAAGAACCATGGCCATTTAATCTAAACTAACCTATAAAACTAACAAATGCTTTTCATTTGATCAGATATAATCTGCCAAAAAAATAATCTCCCCAAAATTAGGGTTGGAGAAGTATTTTGTTTCTGTCTTTTCAGGAGAATAAAGGTATCCAGCTAAGGACTCTGAAGACCACTCAACAAATGAGACAACTGAAGAAAAATGACAAATCACACAGAAAAAAGTATGAAGAGAGAGTTAATTGGTCTATTACTATATCACATTTACAAGATAAAATTTCATAAATCTTCCCAAATGTTTGTTTTTGCTATTCTCTACAGACACACAATGCAAAACTTCTTTTGTAGTCTGTGTCCAGTGAAAGAGTAAAACTGAATTTGGAATTGGAGTGTGGCTCTCTCCTTTTCTAAACCCAAGCATGCTTATTAAGGTGAAATCTAAAATCTATGTCTCATGTCAGAAAAGCCTCCTGATATGGGACAGAAGAAAAATAAAAAGTTAAGGAATGTTGTGTTGTCACTATTCTCACAATATTATATTGTCATTATATTGACAATTTGACAGCTTTTCTTAAGGTATAAGATTTACAGAATTAATATATATATATATGTATATATACATATATATTCTAAACTTTTTGTCATGATATTAATGGTCAAATAGCGAGCTAACTAATTCTAGAAAAAGTTTTTATCTATCTTCCTGTACACAATTTAAGTTTGAATCTCTATTTATTTTATTTCAGTGAACCATGAGCATACTTAACAACAACCTTTGAAGTCCCCAAAAGTAAGATCAGGCTCCACAATTATGATTCCTCCAGGACTATAATCAACCCACTAAACTGAAAAACAGCACCTAAAAATCAGATTTGGACTACAAACTGCTCAGAACAATTTTAAAGTAGCTAGCTGAGATGATCCAGCCTAACCAGAACTTAAGACAAGCCCTGCACTTTCCCATTACACAGAGACTGGACAACAAATGATAAAGCTAACCCTCTGAGGACTTGACAGTTAACCCAAATTTTCTTTTCAGGATCCCCTGAAGACACTATCACCCCCAAACATCAAGAAGTAAATTGAAGAATATGACACTCACATTCCCAAGAGGTGGTGTGGGAGGTTTTTGGACATTAAATAGGTCGTGAATATTTATTGTTGTTTAGGATGGTTGGTTACAAGTTGTTACTGATGATGGTCAGAAGGGAAGTCAAACAAAAGAGATTCAATTCAGAATTCCCATTTTGAAAAGAAAAAAGGGGATATAGATATGGTAAGGGTAAAAAGGTAAATTATTGAATCTATTTTTAAAAAGCAACTACTAGTTTTAAATGTTTTACCTTGGATTGGATTTTTATATATTGTATATAAATTTGTGTATGTATACGAATTTGAGACTAATTTTGTTAGAACACACTGTATGTACATTTCTACTCTTGTACAAAGTATTGTACATATACAACTCATTTAACAATGTAATGCAAATTTTTAGTCCTTGAAAATTATTATCACCAACTGTTTAGGATAATAAAGAAATGCAGGTTAGTAGTTAATCACCTATTATAATAAAACTTGTAGTCACAATAAGCATGTTTTCAACTTCAAACAAAGATGTATTTTAGGTAGGTCATCTTCAAACACTTCTGAGATCTACAGAAAATGATTTTTTAGGTGTTTTAATAGCATAGGTTCTTCTTTTTGTGACAATGAGACATGTCTGCTCCTGGCAGCACCAATCTACTTCAAAGAAGATAATGGTCATCATAGAAACTCCACATGATGTTTACTTTCTTTGTAACAAATGTAAGTCACTGGGAAAGAAAATGCCCTTGCCTTGTCTGCTTACATTATGCTGTCCTAATTAGACAAGCAGGACACAAAAGAGAGTGACTGCTGAACATTGTCAAGACAATGAGGCAGACCTTCAGAATATCCTGCTTCACAGAAAAATTCTGTTGAATATGCTAGGCATATAGGCCAAGAATGGATGCCCTAAAGTTGCAGAGGAACTTTGGGTGACCATCCAGGCAGTCAGCTATTTCTGTCATTGCTCACATATTTTGGAAGTTGCTTGCTTACACTTCCTGCTTAATATTATTTCCTTCTTGGATCTGTGAGGGAGCTGAAGATTAGATAGTTATAGTTTTCCACATTAACCAGACACAGGGAGCAAGTTATGATAGAAAGTAAATTAGGTATTAGGCTTTGTACTCACCAAGATAGGATAGATATAAAATATTTTTTTCTGAATTTTGTGCAATGGTCTTGACATTATTGATGTATTTATTGCCTGTACATATTGTATATAGTTTTTGTACTTATTGTGTATACCTTTTCTAATATTAGTTATAGCCTTCTTTTTTATTTTAGACAAAAAAGGGAAAAGGCAATGATACTTCATTTTATTTTAATAAATAAAGCTTGCCTGAAGACCAGAATGCAAAACAGCCACACTAGTCAGCCATACAGGCAAGGCAGAGGTGACACACACCTTTAATCCCAGGAACCACTTAGAGGGCATGCAGTGGTGGTGCATGCCTTCAGTCCCAGTACTAGAGAGGAATATAAGCCTGGATGAGACAGGAACTTGTTCTCTTTCAGTCTGAAGATTTCATAGACGTAAGAACTCTCTAGTGGCTTGGAACCGTTGCTTCTCTGATATTCAGGTTGAACCCCAATATCTGTCTCTGGCTTTATATTATTTGTGCTTCAAGCTCCAGTGGCAGAAATTGTTCTACATTTTATTGAACCAACTCTGAGGGAAGTGATCCAGATCTGAGCACTTCTATAGCTTTGGGAGAAGCATTATTTCTCTGTCTAAAGTAGCCCATCTTAAAGCATATATATGAAAGAGAAATAGAGATTTTAAGGATAGGGACTTAGGATTAGGTTAAGACTAAGGTTATATATAGGAAATAAATTAAACTAATTTTTATTACATATATAGATTTCTATATAGCTTTGTTTATCAATATCCTGAAAGTTTATTGTACCTTCCCTTCACCATTTCCTCTGCTTTAGTTCTAGTGTTTCCTCCCCCCACTTAAATACCACCCCATTATTCTGTTGACCCATTCCATACCATCTGTGTTATACACTATTCCCCACTTCCTGTACAAATTTGAAGCCAGGGTCCCCATACAAGAGAGCAGGAATTTGTCTTTCTTCATCTGGAGGACATGAATATGTATATGTTTTAAGGTTTTCCGGGATAGACAAAATTAATTGCAGACCATAGTAATAGCTCACTCTGGGAAAGAGGACACTTCAGGTTTCACAATTAGAACTGATGTAAATGGGCAGTAAAACAAAGGATGGTGAGCTATGAATCCTCTCAGGTACAATATGACAGACCGTGTCAGCACAAGGGCCAAAGAGGATTTCATGCACATTTGCATGGATATGGGGCTCTTCCAAGGTCTGTAGCCTGGATAATAGCTATCAGCTCTGTCATCTGACTTCAAAATGTCCCTGCATGGTCTGGTTCTATCCAGAGCTGCCACATGCACACAATTGTTCATAGATAACCCCTCTTGATAACATAGAAGCGTACACACAGGAAACCACCTATGCCACCATCCTACTAAAGTCACTTCTCTGAATGATTTTTGTGGTTTTGTATAGTCTAAAAAGACATAGATGAACTAGAACATAACAGACAATATTTCCATTGTACTTTGCTTAGTGAAATTTGATAATTTACAGTAGGTATTTCTCATAAAAGGTCTTTAAGAGTATTTCATTACTGAAGCCTATATGGTTTGAAGTCTACATATGTTTATTTTATGGTGTTCTAGAATAGTACCCATTAAAGCATCTCTTCCCTATTGGTAACTTTGATAATTCTGATTAAAATCTCAGTGACATAGGAGTGCCTTAATTAGGGTTTTATTGATATAATGAGACACCATGACCAAATTAAATCTTACAAAGGAAAACATTTAATTGGGGCTAGTTTATAGTTCAGAGTTTCAGTTCATTATCCTCATGGCAGAAAGTATAGCAGCATGGAGGAAGACATGATGCTAGAAAGGTAGCTGAGAGTTTTACTTTTAGATTAGCAGGCAGCATGAAGAGACAGCCACTGGGATTGGCTTGAACATCTCAAACCTCAAAGCCCAACCTTATAGACACATTTCCTCTAGCAAGGGCACACCTACTCCAACAAGGCCATTACTCTTTATTGTGCCACTCCCTATGAGATTTTAGAGACCATTTTCATTCAAACCAGCACATTCTGCACCATGGCCCCCATAGGCTTGTAGTCATACCATAATGCAGAAATACATTTAGTCCAATTTCAAATGTCACAAAAATCAATAACAATCTCAACCTGTTTACAAGTCTAAAATCTCTTCTGAGACTCATGGCAATCTTTTAACTGCAACCCTCTATAAAATCAAAAAACAAAATCCAGATCACATACTTTCAATGTACAGTGGTACTGGATATACATTTTTGTTTCAAATGGAAGGAAAGGGAGCATAGTGAGGAAATACCAGACCAAAGAAGACAGAAAACAAGCTGGACAAATTACAAATTCTGCATCTAAATGTCTGACTCGAACTTCTTTCAACTTTCTTGACCTCAACACACTTCTTTCTTATTGGCTGGTTCCACTCCCAGTTAGCAGCTTTTTCTTGTCAGATTTCCCACAATTATGGCAACTTGGGGTCTCCAAGGCAATCCAGGCTTCATCATCATAGCTTCACACAGTAGCCTCTCTAGGACTCCACGCAGGGACATCCCTGAAATATGCCTGGCCTCAGTGGATTTCTTTAGTCATGAAGGGAGATGCTATAACCTCTTTCTTGTATCATTGACTCTAAAGTCAGAATCATGTGGTCAAAGCTGTCAAGTTCTGCTGCTTTCTGAAGCTAAAACATATTCCCCTCATTCAAATATGTTTTCACTAGCTTTGTGTTTTTGATGGTTTCATTTTCTGCCTAAGATTGACTGTCCTGAATCTCAATCTGTAGACCAGGTTGTCTTTGAACTCAGAGATCTGCCTGCTTATGCTTTCCAAGTGCTTGGATTAAAGATGTTCATGATCATGACCTAAACTTTTCTTTCATTCATTTTCACTTTTCTTTAATTCCTTTTCAGGAATTGGAAACTTAGATGGATGGGGTCTTGCTCTGAGGTTACCATTTTCTTTATTCCAATTAGCCTCTGGCTTTTCCCTCCTCTTTTTATACTTCCTGGTGCATCTTTTTTTTCTCCAAAATCTGTACATTTTCAAAATTTTTTCCTTGCCCAACTTTCTCCCCTTTATTGTAGATCTGCATAAGACCTGTCATTAATAACTATATGACACAGCCCTAAGCTATTTTGAATGTTATGTGCCAAAGCTGTTAATCCATCACTTTTTTCAATTAATTAATTCATTATTTAAAATAATCTTTTCTCATTTTACATACCTATCCAAGTTCTCTCTCTCTCCTCCTACCACCCCCCATGTTGCCCCTATCCCACCCCTCATCCACTCTTCAGAGAGGGCAAGGTTTCCCATGTGGAGTCAACAAAGTCTGACAAATTACCTTGAGGCAGCACCGAGGCCCTCCCCTCTATATTTAGGCTGAGAAAGGTATCCTGTTAAAAAGAAAGCGCTCCAAAAGCCAGTTCAAGCACTGGGGATAAGTCCTCGTCCCACCGCCAGTGGCCCCACAGACTGCATCAACAACACATTTGTTACCCACCTTCAGAGGCTTAGTTTGGTCCTATGCAATGTCCCCTGCTGCCAGTCTAGAGTCAGCGAGCTCCCACTAACTCTGGTCAGCTGCTTCTATGGATATCCTCATCATGGTCTTAACCTCTTTGCTCAAAATCTTTGGTCCTGTACTTAGCTGTGAATCTCTGCATCTTCTTCTATCCACTGCTGAATGGAGGTTCTATGATGACAATTAAGGTAGTCATCAATTTGACTACGGGGGAAGGCCAGTTCAGGCACCTTCTCCACTATTGCTTAGGGTCTTAGCTGGAGTCATCTTTATGGATTCCTGGGAATTTCCCTGGTGCCAGGTTTCATGCTAGCCCCATAATGACTCCTACAGTCAAGATATATCTTTCCTTGCTCTTCCTCTCTGTTCTTCCCCCATATTGACCATTTTGTTCCCCCATGCTCACTTCCTCCCTCACCTTCTGCATTCCCCCTTCACTTCTGCCATCCATTCTCCATAACTCTAGAATTTAGCCTCAGGCAGATTTTTCAGACAAGGACAGAAAACAGAAAGCAGCTACACACAAAAATGGACTTTAAATCACAATTTAAATTCTTCTCCTCTGAAGGATTTTGAGCAGGATTCCCACAATTCAATTCACCTTCAGCACCACTGGTTTCCATGTTCTTTCTTGTATGGTCCATTAAGGCTCACTTAAAGTATTCACCTGCCTTTCTAACCCAAAGTCTCAAAGTACAAATTCCTCCAAACAAAAGCATAGCCAGGCCTACCAGAGCAATACTCCACTCCTGTTACTAACCTCTATCTTAGGTTTTAGTGCTGTGCTGAGACACACTGATCATAGAAACTCATATGAAAGAAAACATTTAATTAGGAGTGACTCAAAGTTTCTGAATTTAAGTTCATTATCATCGCCATGGGGAAATCATGGTGGCATGCAGGCAGACATGTTGCTAGAGAGGTAGCTGAGAGGTCTATGTTTGGATTGGCAAGCAATAGGAAGAGAGAGTGACATTGAACCTGGCTTTAGCAATTCAAAATCTTAAAGCCCATTTCTAGTGACACACTTACTTCAACAAGGACACACCTACTCCAGAAATACCATACCTCCTAATTGTGCCACTGGTAGTGAGCTTATGGGGGTCATTTTCATTCATACCACCACATAGGAGTTTGTTGTTACTATAAAAGTTTGTAGACCTGTTGCAGGTTTTATTTATAATTTCATCATTTGCACTGTGACACTGTTTTGAATTAGTTATTTAATTTTGAGTTAGCTAAATCTTTGCTACCTCATAATCCTGTTTGTAGTCCATGAGATACATTTTCATTGAATTATCATGGTACAGCCAAATTAATTTAGATTGTGATTTTTCTTTACATATTGGATTACCATCAAATTGCAAACTTGAAAGTTAATCCAAGTTCTTCTGGGGTCACAGACATGAGATGAGATGCCCTTAAGGAAGGAACTAGGTGAAGAATTATCACAGTCAGATTTAGGTGTGGATAGCATAATCTTTCCAAAAGCTGGCCCTTTTAAGAGTTTCTGCACAGTACTGAATGAGTGTAACATCAACATTCATCTTTGGTTGTCCTGAAAAGGATCAGTGCTGCTGGTTCATAATCCCTGAAATGTTTCCTCAATATTACTGAAAGGCATAATTTCCTAGATAGAAACTAGCCCCTATACTAGATCAATAAGCCTTTGTTTTAAAATTAAAACTGGTATAAAGAGAAATTTCTATTCAAAAGCAATAAAGTAAAGGTCAAATTTATACTCCTTCTTATCTGAATATATTTTAATCTTCATGTAGAGATAAAAATAAAGTAAAAATAGCAATGCAGATTACACCAGAGAGAACAATTTGTGTCAAAAATGCTTATTTAGTAAAGACATCGTTTAATATTCAGAACCTTTTTAGACTCGATTGATTTCTAAATTTCAAACTCAGAAGACAATATCCATCCTCTTACATTATACTCAGTTTATTGGCTCCACAAATGGAATTGGAAATGATTGCAAAAGGTTCATAAACTTTAATAGATGACAAGCTGGGTTAGCTACTTAGTGTTAGAAGCAAGTAGCAAAATCAGTTTCCAGGTCCTTAGTCAAGTGTTCTGTTATAAAAATGCTCCTTTGACTTCAAAACCATAAACCTTCCCTGCTTGTTTAAAGCAGTATCTTGAATTTCCCTCCAACTGTATTTCTTGGTAGTAGTCATCTGCTGCCAACAATTGCACTTACCTTTACTGTTTCATTATGTAGTGCACACTATTTTCTTATTATATAATTTATAAATACTGGTTATTAGTATAAGCTTTAATGTATTTTATATCCCAAATATAGATTCCATCCTAACATTTCAGAAGCTAAATTTGTGTCACATTGCTTTGAAGACTCCTGAAACAAATAACAGACATTATGGTGAGAGTTTAAACTGCAGAATCACTCACTTCTGTTATTCTGCCTTTGTGAACTATGTATAAGACAATGAGCAAATCAGAACATAATGTTTATATCAATAAATATTACATACACTGTGCTTTATGTAACCATGAGCTCCTATGCTCACTTGAAGTTCATTTTAAATTTTTCTAGCTTCTATTGGTAACAATATGGCATGGATTCATTTCAGGTATATCTCACTGAATTCTGCAAAAATTTTCACCTGCTTTGTATTTCTTGTTTTATTGTTTTTGTGTATATTTATCTACAAAACATTATTTTTTCTCTACATATTTTGATTGTCACTGTTCACTGCCATATTGAACTTTGTGTAAAGCTTTCTATGATTAACCACTGAGATAACTGTCCGACTACTTAGCCTCTTCTGATCCACAGGCTCAATCTTCAGCATGCTAATTTGTGCAGCTGGTAATACTACTGTGAACATCTGATTCCTTGCATGTGTTAGGATACCTTAAGTGGGTTCATCTCCCCAACTAGATTTTAAATTATTTTAAATGGAGAGTAACATTTTTATGTAAGTTTCTCTACTTACTTTCTATTCTTCCTTCTGTTATGTCTAAGTAACAACATACAGAAAAATATCTAATTATAGTTTTACAGATCAAAATGTTAAACATCTTTGACAACTAAAACAAGTAACAGAAGAATATGAGATAACTAATGCCTTCTCAAGAAGGTAAGCATAAACATGAATTAAAATTACTGAAATACGGGCTGGAGAGATGGCTCAGTGATTAAGAGCATTGCCTGCTCTTCCAAAGGTCATGAGTTCAATTCCCATCAACCATACGGTGGCTCACAACCATCTGTAATGAGGTCTGGTGCCATCTTCTGACATGCAGGCATACATGTAGACAGAATATTATATGCATAATAAATAAATATTTTATAAAAATCTTTTAAAAAATAAAAAACAAAATTCTGAAATGAGTTAATTAATTATTATAAAACATATAATACTTTTCCCTGTTATTCACTTCTACATAATATTTCAGGTTATTATTTTTGAAAGGAATGTATCTTATGAAATATATACAAAAGCAATTTATTTTTATTTTATTTTATTTCAAGTATAAGGTGTTTTTCCATTACATATATTTGGTGCTATTGGTTATATGAATGAATAAAAAATTTTAAAGACAATTAAACAATAGTTCAAACAAGACATCAGTCATTGACCTGTCCAGATGTTTCTTGTGGTTTTGGCAGTATGAAAAGGATGGTTAAAGATAAAAACGTGGCAGTACTGTTCTTTACTTTTTATCCCCTTTAATCTGTTTCATTTTATTAACTTTTTTCTGCACCTACAAGTATAGCACACTTATTTTCAATATGATAGACTTGTTATTGGGCAAGTTTTATGATTGTATTTTTAAAATTTTAAACAATATTGATCTCCTAATGACAATAGCAATTATATATTAAGTTCATTGCAGAAAATGAAGCAATGTTTGAATGCAATTGTTCAGGTTTGCATAATTTTTACTATTATCAACAACTTAATACAAAACAATACTATAGTTAGCACTCATTTAAGCAATTTAATTTAAGCAATCATAATTATTTTTCTACTTATAGAATTCAATAATTATTTCTTTGAAGTATGTTTAATTTGTCAAATAATTCACATTAAGTATGCAGAGCTAGTTTTTTCTTTTACCATGTTTTTATACTATAAAAGATGTTGCCAGAATGGCAAATACCATCAGATACTCAATTCATAAATATGCATGGTTATTATTTTTAGTTTTAAAGAGAGATCCAAAGTCAGGCATGAGCACATAATAGGAAGATTGGTTTTCAGCAACTCCACTATCTGGTCCAATAGAGGATAACTTTTCTTTTCAAAGGAATGGTTTTAGTGAAAATCTGGATACCTGATTTTATACAGTGTGGTTTGGACATTGTTGCAAGGAGAGGGCTACTTGTTCATCCTGGCCACTCAGAACTGAAATAATCACACAGAAACTATATTAATTAAAACACTGCTTGGCCCATTAGCTCTAACTTCTTATTGGCTAACTCTTGCATCTTAGTTTAACCCATTTCTATTAATCTGTGTATCGCCATGTGGCAGTGGCTTATCAGCTAAGTTTTGGTAGCATGTCTTACTTTGGCAGCGGATCCATGGCATCTCTCTGATACTGCCCTTCTTTCTCCCAGCATTCAGTTCTGTCTTCCCTGCCTACCTAAGTTCTGCCCTATCAACAGACCAAGGCAGTTTCTTTATTCATTAACCAAGAAAAGCAACACACAGACACAAGGACCTCCTACACCAGGACATGATGGTTTATCTTATACTAATATCAGTATGCTATTTTTGCTCTTATAGTTTATTTATTTTTTATTGAAAATATTTTTTTTTCACATAATATATTCTGACCACTGTTCCCTGTTGTGGGGCAATGGTCTTGTACTCTGTAAAGATTTGCCACTTTTACTGGTTTAATTAAATGTTGGTTGGACAGTAGCCAGGCAGGAAGTGTAGGCAGGGTGGCCAGAACAGGAGAATTCTGGGAAGAGGAAAGGCTCAGTCTACAGTCATCACCCAGACACAGAGGAAGCAAGATGAGATAGCCTCACTGATAAAAGATACCAAGTCATGTGGATAACACAGACAAGAATTATGGGTTAATGTAGGATGTAAGAGTTAGTTAAAAAGAAATCTTGAGCTAATACGCCAACCAGTTTATAATTAATGTAGACATCTGTGTTTTTCTTTGGGACTGAATGACTATGGGACAGGGTAAGACAGGAACCTCTGTCAACAATTTCCTTCCTATCTCCTGACCCAAGCAAGTCCACACCTTCTTGTTTTATCTCTTTTGAAATACTAAAATAGGCAAGAGTTTGAGGCATTCTTTTGGAGATAAGTAATTTGGGACAAGGTCTTGCATGGAAGAAGCTGGGGCTGGTGGGACTGAAAACTATGTTTCCCACATTTCTATGTGGAATCACTCTTGGCGTGAATTTATTTGAATATTATCAAATTAAGATGAACTTGCAATCATCACCAAACACATATAATTTATATCGATTAACAAGGGAAATATGAGGACTGGAAAGATAGCTTAGCTGTTAAGAACAGTTATTGCTCCTGAAGAGAATCTAAGTAAGCTATGTTCTGAGAACCACACTGTGGCTTAGAAATGCCAGTAACATAGCTCAAAAGGATCTAACATCATTTTTTGTGACTTTTCTATACCTGTATGCATGTGATACATATAAATTCATGCTTAAAAATACATGCACATAAAATATAAAATAAGTATTTAAAAACTGGAACTAGGGATACAGAAATATGAACAAAGGGAAGGTATGTGAAGAGACATGGCCAAGAAACCCACAACTTGCAATTTAAGTACTATAGTTTGGACCAATTCTTTTCTTTGAAGCATTCCAGAAGAGCCAATATTACTCGTACATAATCATGGATTTCTAGTTTTCAAAATTATGAGAAAAAAATTTTTATTGTCTTTGTCAATAAAATAAATAATAAAATAATAAGGATTTGGGTTGTTAATATTTCTGTCTCTCGAGTTGTTGATTAGATTGCTTTATTGTGTAATGCATATATAGATACTCTCAAGCACCATAGAGTAAATATACAGGAAGACAATTTTAGTAGCAAGGAAGAAGTAGGCTGTACTATCACCAAACTTCTTGTATTGCTAATACTTTTGGCTGGGCTCTGGGCAGCATGGAAGTTATCAGAGGTAGGGGACTTCTTGTACAAAATACCATGGTGTGGGAAGTCCTGTATATGTGTTGCTTTTATTGATTAATAAAGAAACTACTTTTAAGACAATGGTATCACAGAATATAGCCAGTTTAGAATTATATATATATATATATATATATAGAGAGAGAGAGAGAGAGAGAGAGAGAGACAGAGAGAGAGAGAGAGACAGAGGGAGAGAGAGAGAGACAGAGAGAGAGAGACAGAGAGTAGGCAGACAAGGAGAAGCCATGTAGCCACTACCAGAGACAGATGCCAGACAGAACCTTGCCAGTAAGCCACAGTCATGTGGTGATACACAAATTAATAGAAATTGGTTAAATTAAGATTTAAGAGCTAGCCAATAAGAAGCTAGAGCTAATAGGCCAAGCAGTAAAATTAATACTTAATACAGCTTCTGTATGGTTATTTTCAGCTTGAGCAGACAGGAACAAACAAGTGGCCTCATAAAACAGATTGGCGCTCCAACATGTGCTAGCTAAGTCCACATAAAACCTGACAGGGCTTAGAAAGGAATTCTAGACACTAAAACAGCAAAGTTTAGCTGCAATTTTTTTCCTGGATGGGCCCTGCTTGCTGGTGGCATGCTGCAGCTCCTTTAAGAGAGGTCTTTCTGATTCAGTGGCAGCAACAACAACAACAAAATTTTTATTAAAAAACTTAAAAAATGCCACACGGTTTTGAAATGGAGGCTTCTCGGGCAGTGCTGCCAGCATGAACTCTGACTCTTTCGGGAGGTCCAGCTGTGGAGCACTTAAACGGGGAGCAGAGTGCTGCACCTTGCTTAATGGCAACACAGACCTGCTGCACCCCAACTCTGGATCTGGGTTGAATGAACCTCTGAAATGTTGGACTGGGCAGAAACAAAAGGCAAAGTAGCTTTAGTTCTAGCCAAGCTGTTTTGCATTTTAAGAAGTACTCTTGAACAGAAAAGGATTTTAGATGCACAATAGGACAAATTCAGACATAAAAGGTCTCTAAATGAGACACAGTGTATTTAAAAAAATGCACATAGGCTTGGAAGAGAGAAGAAAAAGAGTAAAGAGACAATACATGTAATATAAAAGAGTACTGACAGTCATAGGTTAAAGGGATAAAGATAATACAATAAATACTTGTAGAAAAAGTAATAAAGTGAAAACAAATAAGCCACCTAAAGATAAAATATAGACATAGAGTCTGGATTATGTGTATTATTGTGTTTTCTTTAAATTTTAGACTGTGAAGGAGCTAAGCACAGAGAGACATTTCATTGTATGGGCTGCTAAACTAAACCAGCATATATATTTTGAAGGTATCATGACTTCAGAATTTGGGTCTAAGGATTTGTTATTTGGAAAAAAGTTCTTTTGTTTCCATAGAGGATGAGAACCTGTGGAATTCTTCCAGACTAATGTGCTTTGATGGATCAACATTCCCCAAAAGGTCACTGTGAACATCCCCAAAAGTATTTTGCCCAGCAAAAAGCAGGAAGAAGTTTGGAGAGAACTATGCCCATATTCCCAAATATTGTTTATAAGTGTTTATTTACATTTAAAGGGGGATATGCTATAGTGTTATACATTGGTATGGATCTTGGTCTCTTGATGCAAATTTAAGGTCAATTTTGTTATATGCATATTTCTGCTCTTGATTACAGTATTGTGTTTTTGAAGCTCATTTTAAAATGTAATGTTTGGTTAAGAAATATAGGTTAATATATAATCATCTATAATAATCAAGCTTGTAGTCATGTTGGTTAGGTTTTCTAAATATACAGATACATACTTCAGTTAGATAGGTATTATTCAAATCTTTCAGAAACCTTCAGAATATGGCATTCAAAATGTTTTAAGAACTTAGGACTTTTCATGACAATAAGACACATCTGCTCCTGGCAATTACTTTAAGAGGAAGATGGGCATCAAAAAGGCTCCTTATGGAGTTTGCTAGACATTTAGGCAAGATATTGCTCTTACCTGGACTGCTTAATGTTATGCTGTATGAACTGGACATGCAGGACTCACAGAAAAATGAGTGCTGAGCTTGCATAAAGAAGATGAGACAGTCCTTTGGGGTTCCTGCTTCATTAAGAGTCTGCCAGACATTCTACAGGATACAAAAGAAAGTGATTAAAAACTGCCAATATAGGTGGAACTGTCTTTGAAATTTCCTGCTTCATGAAAAAGTCTGCTGGATACTATTGGCCTGTAGGCTAAAGATGGATGCTCCAATTATACAGAAGAACTTTGAGTAACTGCCCAGGCAGTGAGATGTCTCTGTCAATTCTAGAGTTTTGGAATTTGCTTACAACGCACTTCTTGTTTACTTAGGTATTATATCCTTCTGAAGTCTTTGACGGAGTTGAAGGATAAATAGTTATAATTATAGTTTTCCTTAGTTATGATATAAGATAAAGAAGATATAAATATTGTAACTAATTTTTTTAGATCTAGAAACAATCTTCTTTTATTATTGATTAAATTTATTATTTGACAATTAAAGAAAAACCCTTCCTTGGGGCCAGAGATGGCTCAGCAGTTAAAAGTGCTAGTTAAAAGTGGTCTGTGAGATTCTTTTTTTTATTTTATTTTTTATTTTCCATTCAAAAATGTACACTTCCTCCCCTTCTCCTATTCCCTTCCTGCTCCCCCACTAATCATCTTCCCTTCCCCTTCCTCAATACAAGAAGGCAGGGCACCCTGCCCTGTTAGAAGCCCAAGGCTCTCCCCTCTCCATCCTGGCCTAGGAAGGTGTGCATCCAAATAGACTAGGGTCCCATAAAGCCAATACATGCAAGAGACAGGACCCAGTGCCATTATCGATGGCTTCTCAGTCTGCCCCCATTGGCAGCCACATTCAGAGAGTCCGATTTGATCACATGCTCATTCAGTCCTGGTCCACCTGGATTTGGTGAGCTCCCATTATCAGGCACACTGTCTCAGGGGGTTGATCAATCCCTCATGGTCCTGACTTCCTTGTTCATCTTCTCCCTCCTTCTGCTCCTCAACTGGACCTTGGGAGCTCAGTCCATTGCTCGGATGTGAATGTGGGTCTCTGTCTCTATCTCTATCTCCATTCATTGGAGGAAATTTCTAGGGTGATATTCAAAATATTCATCAGTGTGACTATGGGACAATGCCAGTTCAGGCACCCCCTCCTATGCTGCCCAAGGACCTAGCTGGGGACTTCTCCGTGGACACCTGGGATCCCCTCTAGAGCCAAGTCTCTTGCCAAACCTAAAATGGCTCCCATACTATAGATATCTTCTTCCCTGCTCCAATATCTGCCCTTCCACCATCTTCACCCTCCCACTCCCCCAAGCTCTCCCCAGTCCTTCCCTTCTCACTTCTCCTTCCCCCCTCCCCTTCCCCCAACCTCACTCCTATCCTCATCTCCATGCTCCCAATTTTGCCCGGCGATTTTGTTTGCTTCCAATTTCCAGAAGGATCTATATGTGTTTTTCTTTGGGTTCACCTTGCTATTTGGCTTCTCTAGGCTTGTGAACTATAGGCTTAATGTCCTTTGTTTATGGCTAGGGTCCACTAATGAGTGAGTACATACCATAATTATCTTTTTGGGTCTGGGTTATCTCACTAAGGATAGTGTTTTCTATTTCCATCCATTTGCATGCAAAATTCAAGATGTCATTGTTTTTTCTGCTGAGTAGTACTCTAATGTGTATATATTCCACACTTTCTTTATCCATTATTCCATTGAGGGGCATCTAGGTTGTTTCCATGTTCTGGCTATTACAAATAATGCTGTTATGAACATAGTTGAACAAATGCTTTTGTAGTATGATTGGGCATCTCTAGGGTATATTCCCAAGAGTGGTATTGCTGGATCCTGAGGTAGGTTGATTCCCAATTTCCTGAGAAACTGCCACACAGATTTCCAAAGTGGTTGCATGAGTTTGCATTCTCACCAGCAATGGATGAGTGTTCCCCCTACTCCACATCCTCTCCAGCATAGGCTATCATTGATGTTTTTGATTTTGGCCATTCTGACAAGTGTAAGATGGTATCTCAAAGTTGTTTTGATTTGCATTTCCCTGATCGTGAAGGAAGTTGAACATGACCTTAAGTATCTTTTGGCCATTTGAACTTCTTTTGAGAATTCTCTGTTCAGAATTGTTTAATTGGGTTATTTAGAATTTAAAGTCTAGTTTCTTGAGTTCTTTATATATTTTTGAGATCAGACCTTTGTCTGATTTGGGGTTGGTGAAAATCTTCTCCCATTCAGTAGGATGCCTTTTTGTCTTAATGACTGTGTCCTTTGCTTTACAGAAGCTTCTCAGTTTCAGGAGATCCCATTTGTTCATTGTTGCTCTTATTGTCTGTGCCACTAGGGTTATACGTAGGAAGTGGTCTCCTGTGCCCATGTATTGCAGGGTACTTCCCATTTTCTCTTCTATCAGGTTCAGTGTGGTCGGATTTATATTGAGGTCTTTAATCCATTTGGACTTGAGTTTTGTGCATGGTGATAGATAAGGATCTATTTTCATTCTCCTACAGGTTGACATCCAGTTATGCCAGCACCATTTTTAAAAGATGCCTTCTTTCTTCCATTGTATAATTTTAGCTTCTTTGTCAAATATGAGGTGTTCATAGATTTGTGGATTAATATCCGGGTCTTCAATTTGTTTCCATAGGTCAACATCTCTGTTTTTATGTCAATATCAAACTGTTTTCATTACTGTAGCTCTGTAATAGAGTTTGAAGTCAGGGATGGTAATGCCTCCGGAAGTTCCTTTATTGTATAGGATTGTTTTGGCTATCCTGGGCTTGTTGTTTTTCCATATAAACTTAGTTATTGTTCTCTCAAGGTGAAGAATTTTGTTGGTATTTTGATGGGGATTGCATTGAATCTATAGATTGCCTTTGGTAGAATTGCCATTTTTACTATATTGTTTCTACCAATCCAGGAGCATGGGAGATTCTTCCATTTTCTGGTATCCTCTTCAATTTCTTTATTCAAGGTCTTAAAGTTCTTGTCAAATAGATCTTTCACTTCCTTGGTTAGTGTTACCCCAAGATACTTTATGCTTTTTGTGGCTATCATGAAAGGTGGTGTTTCTCTGATTTCCCTCTCAGCTTCTTTATCCTTTGTGTATAGGAGGGCTACTGATTTTTTTTTTGAGTTGATCTTGTACCCTGCCACATCACTGAAGGTATTTATCAACTGTAGGAGTTTTTGGTAGAGTTTTTGGGGTCACTTATGTACACTATCATATCATCTGCATACAACAAAAGTTTGACTTCTTCCTTTCCAATTAGAATCTCCTAGATCTCTTTATGTTGTCTTACAGCTATTGCTAGAACTTCAAGCACTATATTGAAGAGCTATGTAGAGAGTGGACAGCCTTGTCTTGTTCCTGATTTTAGTGGAATCGCTTCGAGTTTCTCTTCATTTAATTTGATGTTATCTGTCGGCTTGCTGTATATTGCTTTTATTATATTTAGGTATGATCTTTGTTCCTAATACCTTTATCATGAGGGGGTGTAGAATTTTGTCAAATGCTTTTGCAGCATCTAATGAAGTGATCATATGGTTTTTTCTTTCAGTTTATTTATATGATGGATTACATTGATAGATTTTCGTATGTTGAACCAGCCCTGCATCTCTGGGATGAAGCCTACTTGATCATAATGGATGATTTTTTTGATGTGGTCTTGGATTTGTTTTGCCAGTATTTTATTGAGAATTTTTGCATCGATGTTCATAAGTGAGACTGGTCTGTAATTCTCTTTCTTGGTTGCATCTTTGTGTGGTTTTGGTATTAGGGTAACTGTAGCTTCATAAACAGAGTTTGGCAATGACTCTTCTGTTTCTATTATGTGAAACACATTAAGGAGTATCGTTATTAGCTCTTCTTGGAAGTTCTGGTAGAATTCCGCATTAAAAACATCTGGTCCTGGGCTTTTTTTGGTTGGGAGGTTTTTTTATGACCACTTCTATTTCCTCGTGACTTATAGGTCTATTTAAATTGTTTACCTGGTCTTGACTTAATTTCTGTATATTGTATTTATCTAAAAAACTGTCCATTTCTTATACATTTTCCAATTTTGTGGCATACACGCTTTTGTTGTAAGACCTAATGATTCTCTAAATTTCCTCAGTGTTTGTTGTTATGTCCCCTTTTTCATTTCTGATCTTGTTAATTTGAGTGTTCTCTCTTTACCTTTTGATTAGTTTGGATAGGGGTTTGTCTATCTTCTAGATTTTCTCAAGGAACCAGCTCTTTGTTTCATTGATTATTTCAATTGTTTTCTGTGTCTCTATTTTGTTGATTTCAGCCCTCAGTTTGATTATTTCCAGTTCTCCTCCTGGGTGAGTCTGCTTCTTTCTTTATGTAGAGCTTTCAGGTGTGCTGTTAAGTCACTAATGTGTGCTTTCTGCATTTTCTTTTTGTGGGCACTAAGTGCTATGAACTTTCCTCTTAGCACTGCTTTCATAGTGTCCCATAGGTTGGGGTATGTTGTGTCTTTATTTTCATTGAGTTCAAAGAAGACTTTAATTTTTTTCTTTATTTCTTCTTTGACCCAGAGGTGGTTCAGAAGTTGACTGTTCAGTTCCCTTGAGTTTGTAGGCTTTCTGGGGGTGGAATTTTTGTTGAATTCTAACTACTCCATGGTGATCTGATAAGACACAGGTGGTTACTCCAATTTTTTTCATATCTGTGGATGTTTGCTTTGTTACCGAGTATGTGATTAATTTTCGAGAAGGTTCCATGAGATGCTGAGAAGAAGATATATTCTTTCTGTTTGGGTGGAATTTTCTATAGATGTCTATTAAGTCCATTCGATTCATTACATCTGTTAATTTTCATATTTCTCTGTTAGGTTTCTGTCTGGTTGACCTGTCCATTGGTGAGAGAGGAGTTTTGAAATCTCCTACTCTTAGTGTTGGGGTTTGATGTGTGCTTTGAGTTCTAATAATATTTCTTTTACATATGTGGGTGCTTTTACACTAGGGGCATATATATTCAGGATTGAGAATTCATCCTGATCGATTATTCCTGTTATGAGTATGAAGTGTCCATCTCCATCTCTTCTGATTGATTTTAGTTTGAAGTCAATTATGTTAGATATTAATATAGCCACACCTGCTTGTTTCTTAGGGCCGTTTGATTGAAAAACCTTTTCCCAACCCTTTACTCTGAGATAATGTCTTTGTGGTTGAGGTGTGTTTCCTGTAAACAGCAGAATGTTGGATCCTGTTTTCATATTCATTCTCTTAACCTGTGCCATTTTATAGGTGAATTGAGTCCATTGATATTAAGTGATATTAATGACCAGTGGTTGTTTACTCTAGTTATTTATTTATTTTTTTTTTGGTGGTAGAGTTTGTGTGTTTCCCTTCTTTGACTTGTGCTGGTGGAGGGTCGTTAGATGTCTTTGTAATTATGGGTGTTGTTTGCTTCCTTTAGTTGTGATTTTCCTCTAGTACTTTCTGTAAGACTGGGTTTATGGATACATATTGCCTAATTTTGTTTTTATCCTGGAATATCTTGTTTTCTCCATCGATGGTAAAAGAAAGCTTTGCTGGGTATAGTAGTCTGGGCTTGCATCCATGGTCTCTTAGTGTCTGCAGCACATCTATCCAAGACCTCTTGGCTTTCATGTTTTCCAAAGAGAAGTCCGGTTGTATTTTGATGGGTTTACCTTTATATGTTACTTAACCTTTTTCTTTTGAAGCTCTTAATATTCTTTCTTTATTCTGTATGTTTTGTGTTTTGATTATTATATGGCGAAGGGATTTTTTTTTTTGATCCGGTCTATTCGGTTTTCTGTATGCTTCTTGTAATTTCATAGGAATATCTGTCTCTAGGTTGGGAAAGTTTTCATCTATAATTTTGTTGACTACATTTTCTAGGCCTTTGAACTTGAATTCTTCTCCTTCTTTTACCCCTCTTATTCTTAGGTTTGGTCTTTTCATGGTGTCCCAGATTTCCTGGATGTTTTGTGTTAAGAATTTGTTGGATTTGTTGTTTTCTTTGATCAATGAGTTTATTTTCTCTATAGTATCTTCAATGTCTGATATTCTTTCTTTTATCTCTTGTATTCTGTTGGTTATACTTGTCTCTGTAGTTCCTGTTTGTTTACCCGTATTTTCCATATTCAGCCATCCCTCTGTTTGTGTTTTCTTCTTTGTCTCCATTTCTGTTTTCATGTTTTGAACTGCTTCCACTCCCTGTTTGATTGCTTTTTCTTGATTTTCTACGGTTTCTTTGAGGGATTTATTCACTTGTTCTAACTTTTTGTTAGTCTTCTCATCCATTTCTTTAAAGGAGTTTTTCACATCCTTTTTAATGGTCTCTATCACTTTCATAATGTTATGTTTGAAGTTGATTTCTTCTACTTCTTCTGGATTAGGCTGTTCAAGTCTTCCTGTTGCATATCACTGGATCCTGGTGTTATCATGTTGCTTTTCAGGTTGTTTGAGGAATTCTTGGTTTGTTGCCTGCCCATCTCTTCCTTTGAATGCAGTCACAGGTGTTTTGGTGGCTTGGTCTGATTTTTGTTGTGGCTAACTGTGTACTTGGGGATTTATTTATTTTTTTCTCTGTCCTCTCTTAGGTCCCCTCAGCACTGGAGTTGGCTCTCAGATGCCCTCCTCAGTAGAGTAGGCTGTGGTGGTGGATCTAAGCATCCCCCTCCAGATGGATGTACTGGTACTGGATCAGGGCTACTTTCTGGCCAAGTACCTCGTAGACAAAAGTGCAGGCTTTTATAATGCAGGTGCTGGCTCCATGGAACAAAGAAACCCCTGCAGCCTTGCACTCACCACCTTGTCCCCAGAGCCTTAGCTCCAAAGCAGGATGAGTCTGGGGATCCTTGGATCCCACAGATAGAAAGGGGTGCTTGGGGTCAAGCTGGGGTGGGATAGGAAAAAAAAGCCAGTAGCTGGGGAGAAGCCCCGCTGAATGTCCAGAAAGTTTAGGGTTTGTAGGGCACCTCCTGTAATTCTTGATACCTGTTTTGTTTTATGTAATTATATTATGTTAAATTTAAAACCTTCATTTTTTATTTAAACAGGAAAGGGCAAATAGTGTGGGATGTACTTCTGTATATGTGTTGCTTTAATTGGTTAAAAAGAAGCTGCTTTTGACCAATGGTTAAGAGAATATAGCCAGGCTGGAAGAGATATATATATAGAGAGAGTAGGCAGAGTCAAGGAGAAGCCATGTAGCCACCACCAGAGACAGACACTTGACAGAATCTTGCTGTTAAGCCACAGCCATGTAGTGATACTCAGATTAATAGAAATTGGTTAAATTAAGATGTAAGAGCTAACCAATAAGGAGCTAAAGCTAATAGGTCAAGCAGTGGTTAAATTAATACAGTTTCTATATGGTTATTTTTGGGCAGAGTAGCTGGGAGCAAACAAGTGGCCTCCTACGACAATATCATGCTAATAGAACAGGGAATAAGACAAGAGCCTTCATGCCCATCCCTGTCATTCTGCTGAATTCTGTTCAAAGAATTAGAGAGAAGAGGAAGCATAGCAGTTAACTCTCATTGTCACATTTTTATTTGCACCGGAAGAGAGGGAGGAAATTAAAATCAAAAACAGAAAGGCAAAGGCACATCCTATCAACTTTTGTGTCCCATTAGAAACTGATAGCTAATGGGAACACTAGGAAAGTATTTCATTTCATTGTTAATTGTAATGAAAAGAAACTGATTAACTGTGACTAAATACAGAAAAGAAAATGTCAATACTACTAGGACAGTAACAGAATAGAATGATTGGAGGATTCCCTTGAAGTTCAGAAAATGAGGCAGAGATGCACAGAGAGCTCTGGGGACAAGGATGTATTGGACTGTACTGGACAGAGCTCCAATTATGAATCTTAAAAACAGCATGCAGATTAGAAGAAGACAAACCTTATTATTTTTAATGATAAATGTTCATTGTATGCATATCCATAGACAGAAAGACTGGTAATTTCCAGGGGTTAGGAGAGAATAGAAGGTTAGATAACTGCTTGTGGGCAGAGTTTTCCTTTTATATGATGAATGTCTTGAAGCGAAAGAGAAATGGTGATGATACAGTACAGTGGGTGCCCTCAATTCCAGGCAGTTGTAGGTACCATTTGAAATGGATAATTTTATGTTAATATTATAAACTGTATCCCATTTAAAATAATAGAAAAGTTAGACCTATTGAAGGAGTACTGAATTTCCTCGTCCTCTTACTCTTCTTTATCCTACTCTTCCCCCTTTTTTTTTACTTGCCCAAGAATACTTATTTTATGTTTGGCTAAATTTAAGACATGTTTACATTTATTGTCTGAAGGTAATTAAATTAATTATTCATCCTTGAGGTTTCTTTAGTTGGCAACAAGCAGCATGGTTTTCTGAGTCACCAATATTATAATACATATATTATAATATATAAACATAAAAAATTAGTTTCAACAATTGCAATATCTTTAGTAATGGATAATAGGTAATGATTATGCAAAAACACCTCTAAAGATCCCAGTAAGAAATAGAAAGCAAGTAACCAAGCAAACAGACTGTCAAGCTGGTAAGATAACTACCATGGTCTGTTCAAACACAGAAAGAAAGAAAAAACTTCGAAGTTGATTATCACCGATTTTAGGCAGTAAGCTTTTAAAAATAATATAATACAGTAAGATATAAACAAAAACTAACACAGCAAGATTGACAAAATGAACAGAAGGAAAATACCTCAAGGTATGTCAAGATAGACTGTAAGCCTTTAAAAGAATATATTGCCACTTTGAGTGCATAATAAATGCTTTGGAATTTAAGACAGTTAAATTAGATTCTAGGTTATTTTAGCAGCCGTTAAACATATAATGTCCTGGTATATAGTGTTTAGAGCATTACAACTATTCTGAAAATAATATGAGAAGGGTCATGACCCATATTCTCTGTTTCTCAATAATTGCAGTTTTTCAGAGCCCATTATTGTATGTGTGGTATTATTTTCACTAAAACTTAGGCATTAGGATAGATTTTACTAAGGTGTTTTATTCATCTGGAGGGGCTTTATTGATAACAACATGATTTTGTAGAACAAAAAGTATATAAAGAATTCAGTTGGAGTTTAAAGCCACTTTTCTTCCTATGCCCAATATACTTTGTTCAATGGTATGTTTTGCCCCTGACAATGAGGAAGCAGTTATGTACTCTATAAATATGAATATAGTAGTTCTATGTATTGACATATCCAAGGAAAACCTTGATTAGGAGGCATTCACCGTAGGGCACATTTAGTTGACATGTAGATGACCTGTATTGTACTCTTGATACTATAATAATATGTCACACAGGTTTCCAGTCAAAGTAGGAAATTAATATCAACTTTCTAATTCATAATACAATTATTTTCTTCTTACAGGTGCATAGGTCAGATATAAACAGACAAAAAGATTTCCATATAGATGTAACATAGAAATTTTACTAGGTGTGACTACAGATGACCCGTGCTTGGGTGCTGAGTTGTGGGGGTAGCTTGTTTGTACAAAGAAAACTTGCATGAAGATCAGAGGGTGGAGCTAGCCACTAACTAACTATAGAGGTGTGGAGGTCTCTACAGACAGACAGGAAGTGATATCGGTGTGCAGCGAAAGGAAGTGATAAGGTGGGAAGAAACAGGAACTCAATCTCTTTTAGGTTGGAAAGTTGAGTAGGTGAGGTGGCTGTGGTTTGGCTCCTTTATCTCTCTGGTGTCTCAGTATTTTCCCCTATATCTGTCTCGGGGCTTTTATTATTAAGACCTATTAGAACTCATGCTACACTGAGTGCATGCTATTCATTCTTTTTACAAATGCAGGCAAGTCACCTGAATTCTATATCCCTTAGTTTCCTGATATACAAGAATGTCACAGGGAGTGATGAATAGTGACTTTTTTATGATGCACTTTTTTTATTTAAATTGATCTTCTTGAACAGATAGCTATATTATTTCAAATGTTACTTGTAATCTTAATGCTATTGAAGGTAAATGAATAAATAATACATGGAAGTTAATGCCATAAAACTACTCTGAAGATGGCTGTCTTGTCAGTGACACAAATAACAGATTTATTTACCATACCTGCAAACCCACTGCTAGTAAACTCTGGTCATATTTGTCCCTTATGAACAACAGTCACCGCTCACTATTTCTTCATCAATAACTCATGCATGGTGTGTGTGTGTGGTAGTGCCATTTCAGACTGTTTACTGGTTCTAATTTATTTTTTCCATGAAACAATTTCCAGTATTAAAGCAGGTCAAAAGACAAATCGAGTGTAAAATATGTGTGAAGGAAAAAGAGAGGACAATGAGTGTGGAGCCGTTAGTCTGAAGTAAACTTGAGAATCATGGCAGATATTTACATACGCCACAAAATAGTGAAAAATGGGGTGGGAAACACAAGAGTTTAGTAAAGGGAGGGAAATGACTAGTTATTGGGCTAGATGAGAGCTAGGAGGACAAATTTTCAGTATCCAAGCTCAACTGTTTGTACTTAGATTCTATTTTAGATTATGTCAAATAACACTTTTGCCCATCTAGCTATTGGAAGCTGACATTTAATTAGTGAATGACGAGCAAGTAATAGCAAAGCGACATGAAGAACTACAGAATAAAGCAGATTTTTTTCTTTGCAGCTTGTGCTTGCATAAGCTTTCTGTTGGCTGTTATTAAACCATCACAAAATTCCTGAAAGGAAGATGGACAACAAAAACTGGTTATTTTTTTTCCTGGTAGTCTATCCAGAGGCAATTTGTTTATAATTAAGTAAAATTTTCTTGGGCAAAGTCCACACCCATACTAAAAATTATTTTCTAAATGAATTGCGATTAAATTTACTCATCTTTATGATTTACAATGAGTCAGCTATGACCTGCTCCAAGATTGACATAGCCGGCAAAGTAATTTTCCCATAGTGTATGGTTAGCTTTCTCTTGTCCTCTGTTTTCTTCTAAATTACTGCCTTTTCCCCTAATTATTGTTCTGTATTATTCATTCTTTGGAATGAGTCATTGAAGTGCCCTACAATAGAAAATAGTGTCTGGATTACACTTATACTAACTTGAGAAATCCTCACTGACATACATAGTTTTTTGTTTGTTTCAAAATAATTTCTAGCTACCTAGAAAATACTACAACAGACTAGAACACAAGAGAGTTTTTTCAATGTAGCAGGATAGTGAATGAAGAATTGTATAAGGAAATATTACTGGATGGGATTTTCTAATGGTGGTTTGTTCTTCCATGAAGGAGCTAACCATCTGAGATTGAAAAGGTGCTCTGAGTCACTGAATCATTGAGTCAACCAGTCTTAAACCCAGATAACACACTAGACATTGTCCTTGGCTCTAGATACCAAGTAGTATTAAAACAAATGAAACTATCTATCCTCATGGAGAATAAGTGCTAATGGGAAAGGTAGACAGTAGCATTGATAAGTAAGATTCATGTTATGTAGACTATTTACATATTCCAAGGAGAGCAACAAAGCATAGCATGGGTTACAAAATATGCCTGTGATACTCAGACAAGAAGATTATCTTATGGTATATGTTACATGAAGCAAGGTAATGAGTCTTCTGGGAAAATGTAATTGAAGTGCAGGAACCTGTCAATGGCATTGATAACTCATGAGGATAGAAGAAAGACATTTCAGGATAAATGAAGGCCTTAAATGACTTCAACAATTTTGTTGTCAGATGACATTGTCATCTCCCTTACCTCCTCTTTCTGCTTTTGATTCCTATCTCTAGAAATAATTTCTTTGTCAACTTTGGTGACTCTACAGCTTTCTGACAATAACTGTGATTTCCAGGTCTCTTACTTTCTGCTTTATTCTGCCATGTTGTAATGGGTCCCATTATCTTTGCCTTGGATTAAGTGTCTGTCATAGAGATGACACCAATGCCTTTCCTTGATCAGCCTCTTCTCTCACCTTAACCCCGTGGCTCCTCACTTCACTGCATTCCACCATTGAGCTCTACAAACCTGCATTGTAATTGTCTTTGTGTTATGTGTAGAGGAATTCATAGGACACTGGTGTTGTTTCTTTCTGCCCTGTGACGCTATTCGCTATGTGGCTCTTGCATTGGCTCCTTTTATTGCTGTGACAAAATGCCTGAAGCAACTTTGTTTTTGTTTGTAGATTGATGGGATACAGTTTGTAAGAGTGGAGAAGGCATGACTAGTCTGGAGCAGCTCCTGACTGTGACAGCAGGCTTATGAGCTCCTGTTTTAGATTCTCAGGAATCAGAAAACGGAGAAAAAGTAGGAAGTGGTCCAGATTATTAGTTTCAAGATCTGCTCTTCAATTCTTCCATTCAACATGCATCTCCTGATTGTGTAATAACCTCCCAAACAGTGCTTCAAGCTGGAGGCCAAGTGTTCAAACTCATGCAGGAGTGGGAACATTTTATACCCAAACCATAACAGCCTCTTTGGGCTAACACTGAGGACTAGTGCAGATATGTGCCAGCTGTTCAAATGACTGTTCAACTTCACATAGTGGGAACAATCTCATTCTGCTCCAGAAGATTTACAGCACTTATTCCTGCAGTTTTAGTGTTCCTGAATCGACAGCTGATCTCAAGGGTTAGGTCATTCTGTTTCCAGACGGACATGTATTTGAGCGTGAACCTACTGGACAGTGATCACTTTCACACCTTTCAGGTTCCCCCATGCAGGTGTTACTCACATGCTTTTATAAGAAGAATTGCCTAAGAAGTTATTTTTCATCTAAAAGGGATTCTAGGTACTTAAGAGTTGTTTAAGGATGCAGAAATGGTTTTCTTCTTGTTTCCGGTCAATATGGTGCATTCCTGTAATCCCAGAATTTGAGAACCTGAGGTAGCAGGATTACCAGCTCAAGGCCTGTCTGAGCTACATAGTAAGGAACAGGTAAGGCAGAAATTTAAGCAAGAAAGTTAAAATGTGAGTGAGTGTGCGAGTGTGTGTGTGTGTGTGCGTGTGTGTGTGTGTGTGTGTGTCTTTGCCTCTGCTTTTGTGTTGGCAAAACTTTTAGTTAACATTATATGAATATCATCCTTCTCTTCCCCACTTTGCCACACACATTTTATATCTGGTAGGATACTAAGCCCCACAACAGTTGAAAATGAATTTAAAAGTAAAGACATAGTAATGGAGAGCTAGCATGTAAGAGCTTACATGAATGTGTGTTGTCAATTAATTTTGCTCTGCAGACACCTGGATATAATCATTTGGCATCATTTTTTCATGTACAAACAAGATACTCTTCAGCTGCCTGGAAGGGCCTCTAGTGTGGGAATTAGTCCTGAGTTCCCTATAACAAGATGGACTTTCATAATTTAGAATATAAATTGTGTAATTCTTGGTGATTTCAGCTATTCTTTTCTTCCCAACCACACTTGTTCTGCTGCAAGATAAACACTTTCAATGTCATGTTTGTGGGTTGCTTGGTGGCAACAAATGAGTCTTTTCATTTATATATATAGTGCTTGTGGACTGACAGAAGAGTTTTGATGTCTTGCACTTATTGGGTATGATTAATAATTCTCAAGCTCTCTTGATGCTGACGATGTTTATACCCTGGTGATAAAAAGATGTGTCTAGTTTAGAAATGAGCCACTGGTCACACATTTTAAAATTTAACTTCTCCTAGAAAGATTTTATAAAAATATCCCATTCTTCTTCATAGATTCAGCTTGAATGTTGCTTTCCTCAGCAGCATTATAGAATGGGAATAAATCATTCAGCCAATATTTTGCAAGCTGAAGGATCTGAATGTCATATAGTGCTAATGTGTTGTTCACATTTGCCTTTCTAAACCGTATCCTATTAGAGAGATCTTGTGTTTCAATTTATATTGGGACTTCTTCCAAAATGAATGAAAATAAATGACCAGTAATAATTAACATTCTGAAACAGAAATCTCAGCAAGGCAATAGTCTGGCTTCAGTGACTGTGAACAGTGCTTTGCAGATTTCATTTTGCTCATTATTAGCATAGACTTGGAATCTAGTCATGGAGTTTTATGTAAGTGTTCCAGACAGGAAGAGAATATGAAGGAAACCTGTTCTTTCAAGTATTGGAGGTATGTGGCAATAAAAGGGGGATGGGTTAGGGAATGCATCGAACAGATTCTTTCCTTTTCATGAGAGAAAACATCACAGGAAACAATGATAGTCAATGCTCTGAGTCAGGCTCCCATTTGGTACTCTGTGCAAATAGGGCTTTCTCTTTCCTTTCCTTGGATCATACTGGCTAGTCATCGACTACAGCAGTAATTTTAAAGGTATACCTTGGCATTTTATTTTCCCACCTCACTTACACTTTCCTGTGTATTATGGGTCTCAGAATAGCTGAGTCTGACTGGCAACTTGCCAACAGGAGGAAATGGTGTGTTTTTTGGTGGACCACCAAGGCTGGTACAAAGGTTGCTGTTTATAGCAGCAATCTGAGCAGAAATGAGCCTGAACCTGCCTGGCGGAAAGACTGACACATTGTAGAGACAAAAGAATGTTTCATCATGTTCTGGTTCAGACTGAATTATTAAGGAACATATAACATCCAGAATTCACGCCTATAAAGTATTTCTAGGATACTGGCAGGTCCAGATATAGGGAATCTGCTGCCCGGCCATATTCTCTCTTAGATGCCCAATTATGAGGTATCTTGGGTGGAGGAGTTATACAAAAGAGGGGAAAATGTGAGAAACAACAAAGATTTCTATAATTACTGAATGTTGTCAAATTATTTAGGTTATATTATTTTAAACCCAATCAGGTAGATTGTGCTAATAAACAATGCAAGGAGAGGGGCATAGTGATGAAACTGAACTACAACAAAAATAAAGAAACTTCTTCATCTATTGGTTCTTCCCACATTATTTTGTATGAAGTGGGGCATGTGTCTATTTCTGTATTAACTTTCTAGGTCAATCATACAGCATGCCACAACTTTAGTGGCCCAAGAAAATTTACTTATCATACTGGATGCTGAGGACCAGGATTCTGGGGCTGACTGGGTTGGTGACAGGTGATGATTCCCTACTTGTTATTCAAACAGTCCTTATTGTGTCTTCATATGACTCTTTCTTCCTGTGTGTACCTATCTGGGGTATCATCCTCAACTATAGGCAAGGCCTATTGTACTAGGAACTTACTTAATCGTATCTGTAGAGTTCTTGACTCCAAATATAGTTGTATTGATTAGGGCTTTGGCACATGATCTTTGGAAACTATACAATTCAGTCAGTAACAACATGCATAATTATATTAGCTTTATAAAGATGAAAACCTAATCTCTTTATCTGTTTTATCTAGCATGGTGATTGGCACAGACTAGGTGTTTAATAAATGATGGCTAGATACCAATGAAACTAATAGGTATCTAATACAGTATAGGTTATATAAAGGACATATTATGATATGTGTATAATACAGTATAGGTAATATAAGGGACATATCATGATATAGTGGTTGAAGGTTCTATTACACCTATTATACAAAATTAGTTTGCATATCTGTAAGTCAATGTAATAATAATTTCACCCTTATGAATTGTTAAGAGATTAAATGAGTGTATGAGAAATGATTAACCCTTGATAAATGCTACTTCTGATCAATATTTAACTATGCTCTGTTCTTTTAGACATTTCATTTGCTTTCATTTCAAAGCCCCACTTTTCTTGTATGATAATCCGGACCAAGCATCCTGGGAAGGTATTCTCTTGGGCTTGTTTCTGTGTGCTTGGTGGTGATATTTTGGCTCTCATGATAGTAATATTTTTAGTGTTTTGGGGAAAAGTAAGGCTAAATTAATTTTAGAACTGACCCACTTACATATTGTTTCTTTTACTTTAGACTACAGCAGCTGAACAGCTAAGTTAGACAATTTACAAACTTTATTATGGCTTATATGGGGCAAACCACTCTAGAAATAGGCCCTAGTGGCCTGAGATTCTGAGTGAGAAGTTTCTTGATAGATTCAAAATATCAACCAATTTTTAACCCTTCATCTTCTTTCCAAGTTTCAGCACTTCAGAGGTGTAAAACATAATGGTATATTCTTGGTCTATTATACTTAGTGTGTGTGTGTGTGTGTGTGTGTGTGTGTGTTTATGAGAGAAAGAGGAGAGAGAGAGAGACTATGATCAAATAGTCAATTAAGTAAACAGGAATTAGAGCAACCTTCAATTATACTGAACTATTTTCACTTGTTAAATTTAGATTATTAAACTTGGATTAGTATACAAGTTCTTGACAGAATTCATTATTAGGGCTAGTGAGAGATGACCCAGTGGCTAAAAGTACTTGCTGCCCTTGTAGATAACTGAGGTGCTGTTTCAGGCACTGATCTGCCAGTTCACAGCCATGGGTAACTCCAGTTGCAGGGGATCTATTGCTCTCCTCTGCCATTCATAGGCACCAGGCACTCATGTAGACACATAGATATTTTCAGTTAGATATTCATACACATAAAATAAAAATAAAAAATCCCTTTGAAAAAAACTAAAAACTAGTCCCTCTGAATATGGGTGACAGTTGCATGTCTGGGGCAGACTGAGGGGCCACTGGCAGTCACACCAGGATTTATCCCTACTGCATGTACTGGCTTTTTGGGAACTTATTCTCTTTGGATGATACCTTGCTCAGCCTAGATATAGTAGGGAGGGCCTTGGACCTTCCTCAAAGCAATTTGCCTTACCCTCTGTGAAGTGTGGATAGGGTTGGGGTGAGAGGGTATTGGTGTAGGAGGTGCTTCTTCATTTGTATTGCTTTCATTAGTTGAATAAAGAAAACTGCCTTGGCCTTTTGATAGGGCAGAAATGAGGTAGGCAGAGTAGACAGGATGGAATGCGGGGAGAGAAGGCAGTGTGGCAGATGCCATGCTTCTCCGGCCCAAGATGGACACTGGTTAGACTCATGCCGGTAAGCCACATCCTCGTGGTGAATACAGATTATTAGAAATGGGCTGAATCAAGATGTAAGAGTTGGCCAAGAAGAGGCTAGAACTAATGGGCCAGGCAGAGTTGAAATGAATACAGTTTCTGTGTAATTATTACAGTAGCCAGGAGTCAGGCAGAAGGACACAGCCTGCACACCTCTTACTACAGGGTATTTGGAGGTAATGGAAAGAGGAGAGGGAGTGGGAACTTGGATTGATATGTATAATGAAAAAAGATAGTTTTTTTTCTTTTTTAAAAAATAAATAAATAAAATTCCTTCTAAAATAAGTTTGTTAACCTAAACATAAGTATTTGTA
Organism: Ondatra zibethicus; assembly: GCA_004026605.1. NCBI lineage: Eukaryota > Metazoa > Chordata > Mammalia > Rodentia > Cricetidae > Ondatra > Ondatra zibethicus. Next base: position 5,928 of record PVIU01015388.1, on the reverse strand, counting down.
AAATATTGTATCATCTTCTCCACAAAATTAAAAATAAAAACTACTTTGAACTAAAATAGTCATTTCTTCTCAACTCCAATAGATACTTTCCATGGATCCTTGGTATGTCATTTCTATCACTCTGTGCATTATAGTTTGAGTCTACCATACTCACCCTGTTGACATTTTTGGATTTAAAAGTAATTTTATCTGAGCATTTCTTGAAATTTTGCACATTGAACCACATTGTAGATGCTAAAAATAACCCCACCAATTAAACCCACTGAATGACCATCTATAAAGATTCAATCTACAGCATCCTGCTTTTATGTAACATCCTCCTTTCATATTTTTCTACAGGAGTGGACTCCTGATTGCATTTTCTCAAATAGTCTGTAGGGAGCTCTACCTATAGTTGCAGTTGGTATAATAATGAAACCTAACAACGGACATGTCTATAAAGTACGAGAAGCTTACACAGAACAACAAATAGACTGTGCCAGAAAAAAAAATGCCCCTTTCCACAAAATAACCAAGACACTAAACTTACATAATAAAGCAATAATACTAAAAGCTGCAAAGGAAAAGGGCCAAGTAACATATAAAGGCAGATCTATCTGACTTACACTTGACTTCTCAGTGGAGACGTAAAAGCTAGAAGAACCTAGACAGATGTCTTGCAGACTCTAAGATCATGGATGCCTGCCCAGACTACTATATCCAGCAAAACTTTTAATCACAATAGCTGAAGAAAATATATTTTATGAAAATGTCAAATTTTGTCAATATCTATTCATAAATACATCCTTACAGAAGGTACTGAAAGGAAAACTCCAACCCAAGGAAGTTAGCTACACCCATGAAAACACAGATAATATATAATTCCACACCAGAAAAATCCAAAGAAGGGAAACACACATGCACACACATATGCACTCACAAACACAGTCACACACCACTATCACCACTTCCACCAAAAACAACAACAACAAAATAACAGGGATTAAAAATCACTGTTCATTAATATTGCTTAATATCAATGGACTCAATTTGCCAATAGAAAGACAGAATAGCAGAATGGATACTAAAACAGAATCCATCATTCCACTGCATACAAGAAACACACCTCAACACCAAAGTCAGAGATTACCTTAGAGTAAAGGGTTGAAAGCAGATTTTTCCAATCAAACAGACCTAAGAAGCAAGATGGTGTAACTAACCTAATATATAACAAAATATGCTTCAAACCAATATTAATCAAAACAGGCTGAGGACATTTCATATTCTTCAAAGGACAAATATATCTAGATGATGTCTCAATTCTGAGCATCTATTTCCCAAATACAAGAGCACCCAAATTCATAAAAGAAACATGACTAAAGCTTAAATCACACATTGAATCCCACACAATAGTAGCAGAAAACTTCAACACCCTGTTCTCATCAATGGACAGTTTTGCTATACAGAAACTAAACAGAGAAATAATGGAAATAATAGATACTATGACTAAAATTAACTTAACAGATATCAACAGAACATTTCACCCAACACAAAAGAATATACTTTCTTCTCAGTACCTAATATAACCTTCTTCAAAATTGACCACACAATCATAAAACAAGTCTTAACAAATAAAACAAACAAACCAAAAACAACCAACCAAACCAAAAAAATATGAAATAACTCCCTGTATCTTATCAGATCACCATGGATAAAGTTGGAGTTTAATAACAACACAAACTACAGAAAGCCTACAAACTCAAGGAAACTGAACAACTCTCAACTGAGTTACCACTGGATAAGGAAGAAACTAAAGACTTCCTAGACTTCAATGAAAATGAATGCGACATACCTAAATTTATAGATCACAATAAGAAATGGAGGCAGGGTTAAGAGGAAAGTTTATGGCACTAAGTGCCTACATAAAGAATTTAAAGAAATCTTATACTAGTGACTAAAAGCATACCTCAAAGCTCTAGAACAAAAAGAAGCAAACACACCCAAGAGTAGTAGACAGCATTAAATAATCAAATAGGCCTGAAATCAATATATTAGAAACAAATAAAACAATATAAAGAATCAATAAAACAAAGAGTTGATTTTTTTTTGAGAAAACTAACAAGATAGTCAAACCCTTTTCCAAGTCAAGTAAAAGACAGAAGGAGACTACCCAAATTAACATAATCAGAAACAAAAGTGGAACATAACAGTAGTTACTGAGGAAATCCAGTCATTTTGTCTTACTTCAAAAACCTGTACTCCACAAAATTGGAAAATCTATGAGAAATGGAGAATTTTTTTGATAAATGCCATATATCAAAATTAAATCAAGATCAGATAAACAATTTAAATAGATCTATAACTCCTAAGGAAATAGAAGCAGCCATTAAAATTTCTCCATTCCAAAAAAAAAAAACCTAAAAACTTAGTGTTAGATGGTTTTGGCATAGAATTCTACCAGACTTTCAAAGAAGAGCTAATAACAATACTAATCAAATTATTCCACAAGATAGAGACAGAATGAACATTACTGAATTCTTTTATTGGGGTCACAATCACCATGATTGTTTGGAACTACACAGAGACTCAAAAAAGAAAGAAAATTACAGACCAGTTTACCTCATGAGCACTGATGCAAAAATATGAAATAAAATACTGGCAAACCAAATCCAAGAACATGTCAGAAAAGATAAACCACCATGATCAAGTAGGCTTTCTCCAAGAGCTGTATGGATGTTTCAACATATGAAGATCTGTCGATGTAATCCATCATATAAACAAACTGAAAGGAAAAAAAAAACACATGATCATCTCCTTAGATGCTGAAAAAGCCTTTGACAAAATCCATGATAAAAGTCTTGGAGAGATCAGAGATACAAGAGACATAGCTAAATATAATGAAAAGCAACATATAGCAAGCTGATTGCTAAATGAAGAGAAACTCAAAGCAAATCGACTAAAATAAGCAACAAGATGAGATTGTCCACTATCTCTATACCTACACAATATAGTACTTCGATTTCTAGCTAGTACACTAAGACAATTAAAAGAAATCAAGGGAATACAAATCAGAAAGGAAGAAGTCAAAGTATCATTATTCACAGATGATATGACATAATACCCCTGTATACCCCAAAAATTGTACCTTGGAACTTCTACAGCCAATAAACTCCTTTAGTGAAGTGGCTGGATACAAGACTAACTTAAAAAAATCAATAGTCCTTTTGTATAGAAATAATAAAAGGGCTGAGAAAGAAAACAGGAGAACAACAAGCTTTACAACAGCCTCAAACAAATAAATATCTTGGGATAACTCTAACCAACCAAGTAAAAGACCTGTATAAAAAGAACTTCAAGTCTTTGAAGAAAGAAATGTGAGATGATATCAGAAGATAGAAAGGTCTTTAACATAGTAAAAATGGCCATCTTACAAAAAACAATCTAGAATCAATGATATCCCCATCAAAAATTCCAGCAAAATTCTTTACAGACACTGCAAGAGCAATGCTCTAATTTTTAATGAAATAAAAAGCACACAGGATAGCTAAAACAATTCTACACAATAAAAAAGTTAACAAAGGTATACAAGTTCTACTACAGAGCTATAGTAATAAAAACAGCATAGTATTGGCATAAAAACAAATAGGTGGATCAATGGAATCAAATCAAAGAACCAGACATAATTTACACATTCATTTACACCTGATTTTTGACAAAGAAGTCAAAGTTACACAATGGAAAAAAAGCTTCTTCAACAAATGATGCAGGCATAACTGGATGTTGACATGTAGAAGAATGCAAATAGATTCATATCTATCGCCCTTCACAAAACTCAAATTTAAGTGCATCAAAGACCTCAACATCAATCTAGTTGCACTGAACCTGATAGAAGAGAAAGTGGAGAATATCCTAACACATCAACACAGGAGACAGCTTCCTGAATAGAACACCAGCTACACAAACCCTAAGTTCTACAATTAATAAATGGGAACCCCATAAAAATAGAATGCTTCTGTAAGGCAAAGGACACTGTCAGTAGGACAAACCAATACCTTATAGAGTGTGAAAGATCTTTACCACCCCAACATCCAAAAGAGGGCTGATATATAAGAAATATAAAGAACTCAAAATACTAGACAGAGAAGTCTCAAATGTTCTACATCCCTAGACATCGGAAAATGCACATCAAAATGACGCTGAGATTCCATCTTGTACCTGTCAGAATGGCTAGGATCAAAAACACAAATGACAGCTTATTCTGGAGATGATATGGAGTAATAGAAACACTTATTCACTGTGGGTGTGGGTGTAAACTTGTACAGCCACTTTGGAAATCAATATTGCAGTTTCTCAGAAAATTGGAAATCAGTCTACTTCAATGTTGACAGAGGTTTCTGTCTCACCCAGTCCCATAGCTGCTCAGTCCCAAAGAAACAAACAGAAGTCTACATTAATCATAAAGTAGTTGGCCTATTAGCTCAGGCTTCTTATTGACTCTTATAACTTATATTAGGCCATAATTCTTGTCTGTGTTAACCACGTGGTTTGGTACCTTTTATCACCGAGGCATTCTCATCTCACTTCCTCTGTGACTGCATGATGATGGCAGACTGACTCTTGCCCCTTCCCAGAATTCTTCTGTTCTTGTTGCCCCACCTCTACTTCCTGCCTGGATACAGGCCAATCAGCATTTTGTTAAAATAATACAAGTAACAGGATACAAGACCATTTTCCAACAGCACCTCAAGCCCAGTTATACCACTTTTGGACATGTACCCAAAGGATGCTCTATCATACCACAAGGAAACTTGTTTAACTATTTCATAGCTTCCTTATTTGTAATAACCAAAACCTGGAAAAACCCTAGATGCCCTTCAACCAAAGAGTGGATAAAGAAAATGTGGTACATTTATGCAATGGATTATTCTTTAGCTGTTAAAAACATTACCACCATGAAATTTGAAGGCAATTGAATGGAACTGGAAAAAAATCATCCTGAGCAAGGTAACTCAGACCCAGAAAGGCAAACATGTTATGTTCTGACTCATAAACTGATATTGGCAGTAAAGGATAATCCACAGACCCAGGAAGGTTAGGTAACAAGGAGGCACCAAGAGAGGATGCATGGATCTCTTGAGAAGGGCAAATAGAGGAGATCTCCTGGTCAGCTGGTAGTGGGTGGGGCTGGCAACTTGAGGGATGGATTTGGAGGGTGTGTGGAGGGGGAGAGTACTGAAAGAGATGACCGGGAAGGGGATGGCGTGCTTTTCTGGATTAGTTAGAAACATGATGCAAGGATGACCCCACCTAAGATTCTGACCAATAGTGCATGGGCAGCCTGAACTTGCGATCTCCTGTGGTCAGGCAAGACTTCCATTGCAAGGATGGGACACCAACCCATCCACATAACATTTGACCTACAGCCTGTTCTGCCTATGGGGTATGTGTAGGGGAGGAAGTAAAGGAGGTACAGAGATTGTGGGAGTGGCCAACCAATGAATGGTTCAGGCTCAGACCCAGCTTATTCCTGACACTTCCAGGACAGGAAGGCACAGAAACCTAGGATAGAATCAAACATGATACTGAAAAAAAATCTCTCAATGTAATGATGTCTGACAATATTCTGCAAGTACTACATTTACCCTAATTGTCAGCAAAGAGCCACCATTCAGATGTCGAGATCCACAGTCAAACATGAGGATGAGCTTGAGGAATCCTGCTGAACAGAGAAAGAAAGGACTGATTGGCCTATAGGGAATAGCACTTTCAGGAAGTGTGGCCTTGTTGGGGTAAATGTTGCCTTGTTGGAGGCAGGCTTTGAAGTATTATATGAACTCAAGCTATACCCAGTGTCATAGGCTCTTTTTCTACTACCTGCAGATCAAGATATAGAACCTTCAGCTCCTTCTCCACTACTATGTCTGCCTACAAGCCATTATGTCCTACCAC